>JALBYZ010000182.1:0-47007 GCA_038050575.1 Globisporangium mamillatum | reverse complement strand
GGTACCAAACAAGGTATGCATGTTTTGTCTGTAGCATTGTTTAATTTTATCGTTACTGATATTGTTATTATCCTTTTTAATTTTATATGCGTCAGGTCGGAAGATGAACAAGCAGAGAATTACAGTCATGCTCGCAACGAATGGTGACGGCACGGACAAGTTGCCACCGTACTTCATCGGAACGGCAAAAAAACCAAAGTGCTTCAAAGGAGAGTCCGCGTCGCACTATGGACTCTCTTACGATGCCAACGCCAAGGGCTGGATGCGCTCAGACCTGTTCAGAGCGTGGCTTCGCGACCTCGACGCCGTCTTTCGTGACCAAGAGCGCCACGTACTGCTTCTCATGGACAATGCGCCGTGTCACAAAACCGAGGGACTGTGCTTGACCAACATCAATATTCACAAAATCGCTCCAAACACAACGCCGTTTAACCAACCGCTCGACGCCGGCATTATCAGGTCATTCAAAGCGCACTTCCGTCGCCGAAGAGATCGACATGCAGCAAAATACGTTGATTCAAGTAACAAGGATCCATACAAGGTAGACGTACTCACAGGGATGCAGTGGGCAGTGGAGGCGTGGAACGAGATTGGGGAGTCTACTGTGCAGAACTGCTGGCGACATACAAAGGTTTTTCCTGCTCCAGGCCTGTACGAGATTGCTGAGGAAGATTTGGAATACGTGAGCGAACCGATTCCGGAAGATGAAGAGCAAGCGCTGAATTCCAGTTTGGAAAGAGTAAGTTTTTGCAGTCCCATGTCAAATCCTTTCTGATGTAATGTCAAACCTAAATTTTAAAAATGACAAACAGAAATATTTGCTTTTGAGTCTTCGTTGACCAAAACCTTTAGTGCTGTATACCCTCTCAAATTCGCTCGAATTTTACGGTGTGACTGTGGTGAGGATCATCTGTACGTATACATCTTCTACCCGGACATTTCAATGTGGTCCACGTTTCTCTGTTGATTGGCTCCGTTTCGCTGGCGTCACAAAAGCTGCCAATTGCGAAGACGAGAGGAAGCGAGCAAGAGGCAGCAGCATGAGCCGTCCGGAGCACATCTCGCCGCCAGAGGTGCGTTCTAAATGTGCCGCCGCATACATCAGCATGTGCACATAGCTCATCAGTATCTGTGATGTGCTGAACTGCCCGTATTTTTGTTGTTGTAGCTCTTCTATGATGAGAAAGAAGCAGCCAAGTACAACTCGAGCTCGCGTATCATCAAAGTGCAGGTGCGTGCTACCGTTTATTTGGACGCATGATTGGCGTCCTAACGCCAAAGAACCACACTTGTATGCTTAACGTACGTGTCCTGACACTCGCACGGATCTGTTTGGTTTTGAATATGCAGGAAGAGCTGGCAAACCGTGCTATTGAGCTCTTGAACTTGCCGGAGGACCAGGAGCACTTCATCCTCGATGTGGGCTGTGGAAGCGGGCTGAGTGGAGGTGCGTTTCTCTACAGTGGTGGCATTTGCACAGACGCCTCGCGCTCACAAACTTGTTGTGCGTGCTTGTGAATGTGTGTGCTGATGTTTCTAGTCGCGCTTGAGCAGGCCGGTCACGCGTGGGTCGGCGTTGACATTAGCAAGGACATGCTCGACATCGCGTCCGAGCGCGACAGTAGTGGAGACGTGTTCTTGCAGGACATGGGCGGCGGTCTGCCGTTCCGTCCGGGCGTCTTTGACGGCTGCATCAGCATTTCGGCGATCCAGTGGCTCTGCTACTCGGACAAGAAGGAGCACACGGCACGCAAGCGCTTGACGCGCTTCTTCACGTCGCTCTATACGTGTCTGAAGCGCGGCAGCCGCGCTGTGCTGCAGCTGTACCCAGAGACGCCTGAGCAGATGGAGGAAATCTCGGGTTGCGCCATGCGCTGCGGCTTCTCCGGTGGTCTCGTGATCGATTTTCCCAACAGTGCCAAGGCCAAGAAGTTCTACCTGTGCCTGTTCGCGGGCTACGACGCGACACCAGTGATCCCGAAGGGGCTCGGTACGGGCGAAGACGCCGGCGCGTCGGAGATCGCCTTCGAAGCGCGTCGCAAGCAACTTCACGTACGTCTATTGTGGTTGGCATTTTCCTCGGTTGAGCTGTTCGTATTCTAACATTATTATGTGAATGTCCATTGGTATACCAATAGCAACGCAAAGGCAAGGGCCGCGAGCCTGTCAAGGTCAAGGACTGGGTGCTGGCCAAGAAGGAGCGCTACCGCAAGCAGGGCAAGAAGGTCAAGGCCGACAGCAAGTTCACCGGCCGACGCCGTCCGTCCAAGTTCTAAGAAGCGCCGAGAAATCATATCAAGTGAGCTCTGGGGCTTTGGGAGATCCGCATCTTGGGTGGCGCCGGTATGGAAGAAGAATTTGTATATATATTACATCATATATATCATGATTTTTTGTTTGTCTTGGTGTTTCTGATGATAAAAAAAAATGCCCTCTGTGCCTAAAGTCTGCCTTACTTTGGTGGCGGTGCCGCCCCAGCAGCAGCGCCATCGTCCTTCACAATCTCGCCCTTCTCGTTGATCAGCTCCGGTGCCTGCGGGTTGATATTCAGCCGTCCGATGACGACACAGTCCGGTTCGATCTTCACGGTCTTGGCCGTGATGTTGCCGAACACCTGCGCCTTGTCGCGCAGCACGAGCTTCTCGACGATGATGTTGCCGACGATCTTGCCGCCCACGACGTGCACCTCCTTCATGTTCTCAACCGGACCCGTGAGTACACCCTTGGAGCCGATGACGAGCGAGCCCTTGGAGATGAGCTTGCCCTCGAACTCGCCCTCGATGCGCAGCAGCCGCTCGAAGCTCAGCTCGCCTTTCATCTTGACCGCGACGCCGATCGTCGTCTCCGGCTCCGCGTCCACGATGGGTACCTTGGCTCTCCCCACGGGTTGGTGGTACGTCGGCGTCATGGGCGGTGAGTCGCTCTGCTGCTGGAGTTGTTGATGGCGGGATGCTGCGGCCTGGTGGCTCAGTCGCCCTCGTCGCGCAGGCGAGATGTTGTACTCCGAGTCCGAGTAACCGTCGTCCTCTGCGAGGGAAATCGAAGTCGAGTTAGAGGATGGAGGGTTCGCGCGCTTGGGTTTCGGGGGCGGGTTGCGCGGCGCCGCGACGTCGTCCATCTCTTGGCGCGAGTAGCTCTCTCTCTCGGGGACCACGCGTGGAAGCCGAATGGTTGCTGCTCTGCTCTGTCTATTCTACTGTCCCTCTGTACGTCCTAGAGGTGTGACTCACGCGCCTGTATATCACACACACACAGTGGCTTCAATAGCAGAGCGAGCGACCCGGAGGCTGCAAGCGAGCATCAGAACAGCCACGCTGTATGTGTGGCTGCCGCTATTTATGAAACCCATTTGTGGTCTATTTGTGAGCCTTCTGCAAAGCTTTCCAGGAATAATAATAGATACCATACCGATTCGACGTGAAACTAAAAATACGATCTTGTTGACCTTTATTACTGTGCGGTGGGCGTCCTTCCCGAGAGCAACAGGAAAGAACAAGGAGACATGCAGCACCCCCAATGCAATATTAGTGCTGCTTACTCTACTGGGTTTGGCTTTGTGGACGGCAGTTTCTCCACGGGGGTCGGCGCGGGGGCATTGCTGAAGTACGGGTGCTTGAGCGCGTCGACAGCAGTGATGCGCTCCGCCGGGTTGAATTTCAGCAGCTTTGTGAGCAGATCCAGTGCGTCTTCAGAGGCAGCGGAGAAGATCGACGACATGGGCGGCGCGGTGCTGGGCGTGAACTCGACGTAGTTGGGCAGCGACGACATGCCCGGCCAGAGCTCTTCCGTGGGCGTGCCGAGCGCGTGGAAGATCTTGCCCACCTGGTCCAGTTCGTTCATGCCCGTGAGGTACGGCGTGCGCAGCATGAGCTCGGCGAAGATACAGCCGACGCCCCACATGTCCACCGAGCCGCTGTACTCGCGCGCGCCGAAGAGCAGCTCCGGCGGGCGGTACCAGATGGTGCACACCATGGACGTCATGTTGCGGTTCGGACTCCCGTAGATGCGCGCGAGACCGAAATCCCCAATCTTGACCTGTCCGTCTGGTCCAATGAGCAAGTTCTCCGGTTTCAGATCGCGGTGCAGCACGTAGTGGTCGTGGCAGTACGCGATGCCCTCGAGCAGCATCTTCATGTACGCCTTGATGTCGGCCTGTGTGAGCACGATGGCCTTGTCCTTGATCACGTCGTCCAGGTTGCTCGGCAGGATCTCGAACACGACGTTGATCGTGTCGTTCGCGACGAACACGTCGAGCAGCTCCACGACGTTCGGGTGCTTGAGCTCGGTCTGCAGCTTCACTTCGCGCAGCGCCGTGAAGTCCACACCGTCCTTGAACTTCCCGCGCTTGAACTGCTTGATAGCGACACGTCTCCCCGTGCTCTTTTGCGTCGCGGCGTGCACGATACCGAACGTACCTTCACCGAGCACGTTACCGCGCTCGTAGCGATCCATATCTATCTGCAGTAGCTGCTCTTTGAGTTTTGCTCTTGAGTGAAATATGTCGGTTGCCAAAATGCCCAAACTTACAAGTGAAAGCAGCCTGTGAATTAGTGTGGACCACGTGAAGATTTGTATATCTATGTGGACCACGTTAATCAAACTCTCTGTGATTCGACTCGGTGTTTCCCTATCAAAGTTCGATGACATCGCGTGAATGTTGCATGCATGTTGCAGAGTGCTGGTGTGATTGTATGGATTTTTGTATATAAGGAGGGTCGGTTGTGAGAGACTCGACTTTATTGCCTCCAGAGCAGACAGGATTTTATCTTCCGGACGATGTGTGTTTTCCTCCGCAGTAACGTACGCAAATGACTTGAATACCCAGTTGTTAGTTACGGTATGTGCACGATGCACATCTTTATGGATATCCTGATGTTCTATAAGAGTAGTTTGTAAATTTTGTAAAAACACATGTAAATTTTAACGAATCTGAGCGTCTTATAATTTCTGAAAAAGCATAATCAGCTTAGTGGATATTAATGTTCCAGTAATCTAATTATACTTTTTCAAGAAAAGAAAAGGAGAAAGTGAAAAAGCATAATCAGTTTAATAAAATACCATAATTTCGTTAAATCAGTAAACTGATTATGCGGTGCACAGCATCAGCATACCGTAAATCGTACGTAGAGCAATACACGAAACCAAGCAAATATGGCCAATGTCCTCGCAGCCCCTATTCTGAAGACCTCTTTGTTTGAAATGAGCCATTTGCGCATTGTTCCTCATTGCGAAGTTCACGCTCAAAAGCCAAGGCACCCACACAGGGCAAGCATGCTGATCTCCACGCGCCTCGCGGTCGCCTGCGTGGCGCTCGCTTCCCTCCTCTCCATTGCTCCAGCCTCATCAAGCAACGTCCCTACTGTCGCGCCGTCAGCAACTGCCGAGAGGCAGATCGTGTACGAGTTCGAGCGCGCGTCCGCCGCCGGTATCGAAGGCGCGATCACGATCCAGCACAGCGGCGACGAGGATTCGCAAGCTACGTGGATCCTCGCGTCACTGGACTTTAGTGCTTTGGACATCGACGCGGTGCGCAAATCGGACCCGCAGTGCAAGGACCTGGCAAAGATCCACGAGTTCCAGTATCACATCCACGTCGACTGGAACGCGTCGCCGCGCTCCAAGACGTCGGACTCGCTCGCGGGCTGCGCCAAGCCCATCACGGGCAACCACTACGACCCAGACAAGGCCTGCGGGCCTTCGTCCGAGTACGCTGGTACGCCGCAGTGCGAGGGGAAACCCGCCGCGCAGTACAAGTGCACGCCCGCAAAGTACGACCAGGACCCGAGCGTCTGTGAGAAGGGCGATCTATCGGGCAAAGTGGGTAATCTGGTGCTCGGGGGCAACAATTTCGTGAACGGTGAGTGGAAAGACCGCCACTTCCCGCTGTTCGTGGAGCGCAAGCCGCACTGGAGCATCGTGCTGCACGCAGTGTGCGGCTCGGCCACTCCACGCATCGCCTGCGCGGTCGGTGTTGAAGCAAAGCCGGAAGACGATGCGGATAATGCTGATGGCAAGAATGGCGCTGGTGATGACGACACTCTGGACCTGTACACGGGCGAATACGAGGAAACCTATGACTGGATCGACGAGCTACGAGCTTAAGCGTTGTCGCCATTTCAGCAAACCTGATCAATTAACAGCGTTGTTTACGTATGAACAGATTAATGACATCTATTCTTTACTGAGTATAACGCTCATTCATTCTTACTTGGACGCACGGAGACGTGCTTTGTAGTCGCTCGAGCTCTCGTACTTCTTTCCCTGGCTCCAGATGCCGATCTTCTTCTTCTGCGCCTGCGCCTCGAGCTTCTCGAATGTGTCCTGCTTGCCGCCGTAGACCGCGCCGGCCTGGCGGTACACGTTCGCGAGCCCGGCTTTCAGGATCTCCTCGGACGCGTTCTTGCGGAACGGCCAGCGTCCGTACTCGACCATGCACACCGCGCGCGAGTACTGGTCTTTGTGCAGCAGCGTGAGCGTGAGTTTCTTGCCGCTGAGGTGCTCAGTGAGCCACTTCTTCGCCTCGTCGCCAAACGGCTGGCCGGCGTTGCCGAACTTGGCGGTCTCGGGGGTGTCGATCGCCGCGAGTCGCACCTGCAGCGTGTGGTCCGATGCCTTGCCCGTGTACACACCGACACCGCGCCAGAACGGCACGTGGCGCGCGCGGAACGTGTCGCCGTCGCTGTAGTTGACACCGACGGCGTGGATCTGGCGCTCCTGGTGGAAGAACTTCATTGGGATGTCGTCGACCGTCGAGAAGCGGCGGAACGGCTGGCGCAGCTTCGGCAGCAAGAGCCCCACGCAGATGCCCGCGACGAACGCGCCGAGCACATGCGCTTCGTGTGGCAGCGTGTGGCAGTAGGTCACAATTTCATCGCGGTTGGTGCTCCACTGGGTCTGCGCCTGCAGCAGCAGCGCCTGCCAGTCCACGGGACCGCTGTTGCTGTTGGTGCCAGTCGCCATTCTTGTCTTGCTATCTGCTCTTCTTGTCTTTGATGAATTGAGCTGCTGGACGCTCGACTGAGCTGAACCCATGCGACAGACAGTGCGCACGTGTGCCAAAACAAGGCGAGATGTATCATTGCCTGGTACAAAAATGAAGTGAGTTGCCATGCGTGTCAAACGTTACTACCGTGTTTTGAGAATGAAGTTTGAAACTCAAAGAGCCATTGAAAAGCTCACAAGCATGCGAAGAGCTCAATGCAAAAATTCATAAAGACAAATCTATGTTGGAAAGAAAACACTCGGAGGTTCTGTGGTGGATCACGAGCACCTCAGGATGATTAGTGGGAACTGCTCTACTTTCGGCGCTTGAACTTGGACTTGGACTTGAACGAGCTCGCCGTCTTCTTCGCGTGCTTCTTGTAATTTGTGATCTTCTCCTTGAACTCGAACGGGTTCTTCTCCTGCGCGCCGCTGCGGGACTTGGCCTTGGGCTTGAAGGACTCGCCGCCGCCGTTCATGTCCACGTCGAAACCGGACTTTGGCGCGTGGCTGCTCTTCTGGGAACGGGCCTTCTCACGCTTCAAGCGCTTGCGCTCGTGCATCTCCGCGATGGACTCCTCGCCGCGCTCCTTGGCCGTCAGCTGGTTCGACTTCTTCGCGTGCTTGGCCGCCGCCGCGACGTGCACCGACGCGAACACCTTCTTGCCCTTCTTGCCGCCGCCATTGTCATCGTCTGAGTCCTCTGCCTGCGCGTCCGCGAGCATGCGCTCTTCGCGCTCGCGGATCTCAAACAGGCGACGCTTCTTGTGGCTCATCATCTTGAGCTTCTTGGCGCGCGAGAACTCGCTCTCATTTGCCGGGTCCAGCCCCTGGCGCTCGATGCGATCCTCTTCGGCGTTCTCTGCGACGCGCTTCTTCTCCTTCTCCGACATGAACCACGTGCGCGCTGGACGCGACGCAATCTCGTCCTCGTAGCGCACCATGTTGGTCGCCTTCATGGCTTCCTTCTCGGCCTCGCGCATGCGCTTTTCGAGCGTCTCTTCGTGCATGATCAGCTTCACGTCGCTCTGCATGCTCTCAATGCGCGCTTTCCACTGCGCGATGACTGGGTCCGGCACGGCTCGGCTCTTGACAAAGCCGTGGCAGTGGCGCGACACCTGCTTCATCAACAGACGGCGCGACTCACTCGTAAGCGTGACTGCACGACCGTTGCGGCCGGCACGCGCGGTACGTCCCACACGATGCACGTAGGTCGTGATGTCCTTCGGCATCTCGTAGTTGATCACAGCGTGCACGCCCTTCACATCGATACCACGTGCGGCGACATCGGTACAGAGCAGGATGTCCACCGAGCCGTCGCGGAAGTTCTGCAGCGCCTCGAGACGCTCCTTCTGCTGCAGGTTGCCGTGCAACTCGGCCGCCTTGATGCCCGCGAGCCCAAAGATGATCATCATGCGATGCGCGTGGATCTTGGTCTCCATGAATACGATCGTGTTCGTGCGGAACGTACGCGTGCAGAGCGCCAACAGGATGGCTTCACGGTCGTCTTCACGGTTCGGACGGATACGCACAAACTCCTGTACCAAGTGCTTCGCCATGTCGAAGAGCGGGTCCGTGCTGATGCGCACCGGACGCTTCATGGACAAACTCACGAGTTGGTCGACCTTGGACGTCAGCGTCGCGGAAAAGAGCATCGTCTGGCGCGCCACGGGACACATGCGCACGAGCTCGTGCACTTCCTCAGTGAACCCGAGTTCGAGCAAGCGATCGGCTTCATCGAGCACCAGAATCTCTAGGTCGTCCATGTGGATGCTTTTGGAGTTGCGCAAGTGGTCGATCATACGGCCAGGCGTACAAATCACAACGTCTGGACGGTTGCGGAGCTCCACTTCCTGCGCCTTCAGCGGCAGACCACCGACCGCGAGCGCGCACGTGATGTCCGTGAAACGCGAGAGCTGCTCGAGCATCGACTGACACTGCGTCGCCAGCTCACGAACGGGACAGATGATCATCACGCGCGTCGACTGCACACGGCGCGAGCGAAACTGGAGGCGCTCGAGGATCGGCAGCAGGAACGCGGCGGTCTTACCACTACCCGTCTGCGCACTCGCGCAAATGTCTTTGCCCGTGAGCGCGATCGGGATCGCACGCTGCTGGATGGGCGTCGGCTTCTCAAAGCCAATCTGCGTGATCGCGCGCATGATCGGGCGTGAGAGCTTCAGGTCCGCGAACGTCTCAAACTTGGACTTGGCAAACTCCTCCGCGGCGAACGGGTCCACGTCAAAAAACTCGGCCGCGCGCTTCTTCTCGATCTCGTCCGCCATCTCCTCGCGCGACTTCAGGTCCTTCTTGCCGTCCTTCAACGCCGACTGCAGACGCGCTTCTTCCACGACATCGTCTTCGCCTTCCTCGTCATCGTCCTCTGGCTGCTCGTACGCAGCGCCGTCATCGTCCTCTTCGCCTTCGCTGCTTTCGGCATCCGATCCTTCCTTATCAGAGCCGCTCGCGTCCGAGTTGTCGTCGTCAGCCTGCTCATCCGCGTCGCTGTCGTTCTCATCGTCGCTGTCGTTGACCTTTTTGCTCTTCTTCGCCGCCTTCAGCGCCTTCTTCTCCAGCTTCGCCTTCTTCGCAGCGTCCTTCTCCTTGCGGAGCTTCGCGATCTTTGTCTGGATCGTGGTGCGCTTCGTGCCCTGGTGCATACTGGCTTCCAGGGTTTCAATGCGAGAAATCGCCTCTACAAAATAGAAAAATACATCATTAGAATGCAATGCTCGCTGCAAGACGTGGCACAAACGATAGTAAAACGTACTGGTAAAGTCCCATGACGATCCGCTTGGTCCAGCAAACCCATCGGCGTCGAACTCAAAGCCCTCGGCGATCACGTTCTCCTTCTTCGACGCGCGCTCGGCCTCCTTCACTTGTTTCTGATACACAGTGAACGCATAACGACGAGTAAGTAACCAAACGCAAGTGCACTGAGTACAGTTGAGTGCACAAGGAGTACCTTGGAGATGATGGCGTCCTTCATCTCTTGGTCTTCGTCCTCTTCATCCGAGCTCTCCTCCACGTTGGACAGCTACATTCACCAAAGAAAAAGACAGGTAGACGTGAGCTTACAGAGTCCATTGAAGAGAACATATAGCAGTAGCAGCTCAGGTTGCGCACCTCGTCGTCCGAGGCGATGGTCATCATCAAGTCATCGTCCACGCGCGCCATGGTCGCCTGTTTATCTACAACTCCAAGCGCTCGCTTCCGCTTCTAGCTTCTCAAGATAATGGAGCTCTTCGCCACCAAAAGACACGCACATGGATGGTTGGGAACGCGCGAGGTACCATTTCTCACCAATCGCTGCTCTTATTGTGTGGAAATCATCCATGATTCGTTTAAACTGATATATGATTTATTTAATTGGCTGAAAATTAGGCATTCGTTTGACAACCTTTTTTTAAACCAATAGAAGTAGCTCTTAATGAGTATAGCTATACTCATTTGCCAAAAACATACATTATATCATCCATTTATATGATTGGCGGATTATCGGCCAATCCTGCAGAAGATCGATCTGGTTTGGTTGAACTTTTGAGACTGTTTCCATCAACAGACAAACAGACAGACAAAGTCGCCAAGGTACTGGCTCCTCATTGCAGAATCAACGGAAGCGCCGCCGCCACCACAATGGATCCGCGAAGCCACGCCCGTGCGTATCTCTCTGTATCTGTCGCTACACGATGCATGTACGCAGGTGTGTATAGGAGCGTGTTACCGACTGCTGTTCGCGTGTGCTTGCTGTGTTGAATCTGCAGGATTTCCCAGCGACGTACAAGTGCGTCTGCACCGACAGGAGCTGGAGCAGCAGCGCCGCGTCGAGCAGCTGGAGCAGGCACGACAGATGAACCAGATCTCACCAGGTACACGCCGCTCTGTTGTGTTGTGTGTGAGAGAGAGAGAGGTTGTCGTTAAGCTCACGCGTTTGTGGTTCTATGTGTTGGTGTGCACGTGTGCGACTCCCACCAAAGATGACTACAACAAGCAGGTATGCGTGAGCTTGTTGGTACACATCGCATGGCGTATTATGTGTGGGTGGGTGGGCTGGATGACGGTAATGACTGCGCATGCGTTGTTGTATTGCAGCTGCATCTGATGTCGTTCTCGTACCTCGCGAACATCATGGCCATGCGGGAACGAAAGCGCCAGAACGTGCCTGCCTATCACCAGTGAGTTGCTTGCTGTCTGGTGCGTTTTGTTTGCAGTGCGAACGATCGTTGACTAAGCCCACGTGTGCTATTTTCGTAGACGCAGTATGTTCTAGACGCGTATTGCGATATGCTCCCAAGACGTGCGCCAACGCAGACGTGGACAAAGTACGATTGACCCCCCGAGATGGCTCGTCACTTCCTTTTCCAAGCCATATTCCGTCGTGGAGGTCGATCGCCTCTGTGCGCAAAAAATGTATCAGTAGCTCCAATTATTTGTTTTATCCACTCAAACGCCGTGTTCAGCATATCAACCAATCAACATTCTTAAAACTGTGGAAATTACAATATTTAATGTGGTCCACATATTTGCATTATCATGGAAAGCCGCCGAGTTTGGAACTGAAAATGGAGACCCAACAGCAGCAGCAACAAGAATGGCGCCGTCGAGCGGGGCGACGATCAGCTGCTGATACGAGAGGCGCTGCGCTCTCAGCTGGCTCTAACGGCCATCTACATCCCAGTGCTGGCGGCATCTCAGTCAACACGGGCCACACTGTCTCGTCATCAAGCAAGATCGTCCGCAAGAGTGCCACTCAGAGCATAAATGGACATGCGAAGCCCAGTGCGGCACCGATCCCGCCTTCGCGATGGAAAGAGCTGCGCCAGTCGGTGCGCATCAAGGCCACGATGGATACCGAGGAGCGCAGGATAGCGAATGCGAGGATCGCAGACCTGTGTGAAGAAGACCGCGAGAAGGTCGCGAAGCTCATTCGGCGCATCGTGGAGGTAAAACACACATGGTCGGGTCAATTTGTATAGAGGAAGATGTTCAGTACGATCCGACGGCCGTCTGATCAAAGTTTGTGTTTTTTTTACTATGTGAACAGATCGGAACGCTCCAAGAAGAAGCCGAGACTGAGTTCAGTCGACAGCGTGGGCTTTACGAAGCCGAGATCAGAGAGCTGCGCGATCAGGTGAAGCGCGATGCCAGTGAGCTTGAGGATCTCAGTGACAAGCTCAAGGTGACGCTGCTCAAGCTCCACGACTACCAAGAGCGCGTGTTAGTGTTGGAAGAGAGTAGCGACGTGGAAGCGCGGCATCGATTGGAGACTGATCAGACCATGGATTTACTCAAGGTGGGTGGGTAATGCACTGTGTGACTTGGTCACCTGACTGTTGATTGGCTGGGCTAACAGAACGATTTGTAAATGCTCAGATGGAGATCGAGAAATTGCGGAAGCTGGTCCGGAAGCAAAAAGAAGAGGTGGATCTGAAAGACCAAGAGGAGCAGTCGAAGTTCAAACTAGAGCTAGAGAGAGTGCAGCAACAACTGCGCGACGCTCAGGAAGAGCTCCTTCGCGAGCGACGAGACCGCATTCAGGAGAAACAGAGAGAACTCGACGAAAGACTGATGAGATCCATGACGAGTAATGCATCGGCTGCAGTTGCATCAGAGAATGCACTTTCGCAAGGAATTTCAGCAGCATTATCATCATCATCTCACGTCCACCAAAGTGAAGGAGTACCTACACCGTCGATTCCACAACTGGACATGTCCTCGTTCTTGAACACTTCGATTGAGCTCCCAGAGCGAATCAAAGATATCATGGACGAGTGGAAACAGCGGATGGAGGACGCGATCGCGGGCACAGTAAGGAGTATCGCTGACCAGTCGAGAGTTATGAGCTCCGGTTCTCAAGGTGTCGAAAACGCAGAGAATCCACATGAGAGTTGTAAAGAAGGAGAAGAAGTAGAAGACGGTGATGTGGACGCGAGCAATGACGATGAAGATGAGGAAGAGCACCATGACACTGCTGATCACTCATATTCGCATCTTCAAAACGGGTCAAGCTCTTGCACCAGTCGTGCACAGCAGCAGCAGCAGCAACAGAGCTCGCAGTCAGTATGGCGAAAGAAGCTGCAGCTCGGATCTGTTCCGAAAGTGAACCGGAAGCCATTTGACAAGTACCTCAGCATCGAATCCGAAGTCGGGTCTGAAGCGGAAAGTTCTGGTCAGGGACGCAAAAGCCCGAAGGGTCGAGAAGTGTCCTTCCAAGAAGAAGAAGACGAAGAAGATGAAGAAGATCAGATGGGTCGCACACGCCAGAGAAGAAAAGAAAGCGAGCGACGTGATATTAGAACAGAACGCTCAGATCGAACACCTGCGAGACCGCACCACAGTCGCCACAGAGCACGCACGTTGAAATCCTCCAGTACAGAAACTCGGTCGCAGAACCAGCGTCGCCATCGAAGAGAACAGCAGGACGATAATTCGCATGACGAAGAGGACCGCATCTCTTATTCGCACGAGTCAAACCACATTTTTGCAGAAGACGAAGATGGCAATGACAATGAAGATGGCGACGACGAAGCGCGTGAGCATGGTAGAACACCAGAGGTTGATCTGATGAATTCTGACTGCAATCAGCCGTTTGTGTTCATCAACAACGGCTATCTAGGCGACCGAAAAGCTGGTGTCAGCTCTAGCTTCAGCAATTTGTACGAGACTTCATTATTCGATACTGTCGATGCGATGGAGGGAGCGCAAGAATATATCCAGGCTCCTCCTCAGCAACAGGGTGCTACTACAAATCAAACGGCAAGGAGCTCTCAACAACACAACGCGGCGCATTCTCAACATTTTGTCCCGGGAAACAGTGCTTCCTCATCGACGAGATTCCAGAGTTTGCTGCAGGGAATGCAAGCCCGCGAGCGAAAACTCGCTCGCCTTGACAAGCACGACAGCAGTCTATTGATCGATCGTGAAGATCGTCAACGCACTACGTCAAGTGGTTTCAATGGTGTTAATGACGAATTGGACGATTTTGAGATATTTAACGAAGTCAAGGACATTTACGAGAAAGAGCTCTTTGAGTCTCGGCAGCAGCGCGGACCCTGGGCTTCAGCTGGTGGTGGCGAAACATCTTTGTCAGCCATCTCTCAGCACAATCTCCAGCTTCATCCCCAGTCAAGCTGTGGACTTTCTGACAGTCGTGGGTCATCTCTCGGCCCTCCGCTCTCTCAGCAAGATCTCTCCGTTCGCGAGGCGATCGAGAAAGAAATGACCGAGCTGCTGCAGGAAGAGGCTTTCCAGAAGCTTTTGCACTAACAAACAAACTTTGTCAAAAACTCAGAAGAGGGACGATGTATTTTCTGTCATTAAGTTAAGAAAGAGTTGGATTTCTTGAGCTTGCTGCTGGAGTCTGCATCGCGCTTCTTGGGTCTTCTTTTAATTGGATTACACGACCAAGTCGATTTCCATACACCTGTGGACCGAGAAAAGACTTATATAAAAACTTTGGCCAGCCATCGTCAGCATCACGCATGCAGCATACGCACTCGGCGTTCATCTCCATCCATGTCTGCTTGCTTGCTTGCTCCTCTCCGACAACGAATTCAAATGGCACAACTTCCAAATGCACAAAGTTGCTACAGCTTACAACTCGTACGAGCCGCGAGCAGATTCGTCTTCGTAGTCGGGGAAGTCCTTTGCGCTATTCAAGTCACTGTTGCCACTGATCTGGCTCGACTGATCATCGACGTATCCGATGTCGTAACTGTTGCGGCCGCTGTTCAATGAGTCGTCGTCGTGGGACTCCTTGGCGCTCAGGTATGAGTCGTTCTCCTTCACTTCCATCGCGCTCATCCACAAGTTCGTTCCGTTGTTGTTGGCAACCGCTTCGTCGTGGTGGCCTGAGGAGTTGCGTCGAGGTTGCTGGTTGGCGGAGCCAGGGGAAGTAGGCACATCGTAGAACTGCGAGTACGCGACGCCCGCAGCGACAGCGCCAGCTGGTGGAGTATCCGTCAGTCCATGCTCTTGGTGAACAGGTGCATTCCTTTGTGCAGCGTTGTTCCCAGCAGCGTATCCTGGCGCGGCTCCTCCGTATGCCTGAGCTCCACCGTACCCCTTGTCCATCGAAAGTTCAAATGGAGACAACGGGTCGTCGTCAGTGTCGCGCTTTCGGCGGATCAAGACCATGGTCACGCATGCGAGGACCGCGACACCGGCAATGATACCGCCGACAATACCGGCAATTGTTCCGGTGCTCATCTTCGACTCAGTCTCCGTGTTGGTGTCCGATGAAGACGAAGTTGGAGCTGGAGTCTTTGTCGATTTCAGCGTTCCACTGACCGACGAGCTCGACGAAGTATCCAAAATGTTGCCGGCGTTTGGCGCGACCGTCGCTCCGTCGGTAGTCGGACTCGTGGTACTGGTAGGAGTGGCCGTGGTCGGCGTTGGCGTCTTGGTTTCCGAACTCGACTCCGGGGCTGGTGTCGAGCTTGGGCTTGGGCTTGGGCTTGGGCTCGGCGATGGCGCAGCAGTCGTTGGAGCTGGCGTTTCCGGTGCTGGCGTCGCAGGCGTTGGCGTGGCTGGCACAGGCGTCACTGGGGCTGGTGTTGGCGCTGGAGTCGGCGGCGCGGTCGTCACAGGGGCCGGCGTCGGCGCAGGCGTGCCAGCGCCACTGCCTTCCGCGAGGAAACGGCGCAAGCGGGGCGTGTTCGCACTTTCCTGCTCTTGGAGTTCGGCGACAAAGCCTGTCTCGGGGAACCCTGCGTCACCTATTTCTAAAGAGTGTTAGCATGCACGTGGGTCATCATCGCGCGTTCTTTATACACATATACACGTATAGGAAGACAAAATCAAAGGACGCACGGAACGTACCCTGTGCGACGGCGACGAGCGCGGCGCTCATGAAGAGCGCGATCGTGAGAAGCTTCATGGCGAGCGAGTGGGGACGAAATGAGCGCGGGGTGGTAGACGGAAGGTGTCGGTGCGGGAGCTGCTTTTCCGAGTCGAAAACGGGAAAGAAGTGGACGCGCGCGCGGAACCTCCGAATAAAGAAAAATAAGCGCTCGAGGGAAACCAAGTGGAGCAAGCCCTCTTGAATCAGATCCGACTAGTATCGCTTTCAAGAGGGAAAGGAGCTTGGCTCTTGTTCCGACTTAGCGACCGAAGAGCGAGCTGACTGACTCCCTTGAAACCGTCAGTCTTTCTATGAGATAAAAAAAGGGCACATAACAGCCCTAACCGCTGAAAGTTGCTGTTTGCAACGATCGAGGAAGATGTCGTTCGTGACATGAACGGACGAAACCAGATATCCTAAGCGTCATTCTCAAACTGTTTGGTGGTTGGTGGTGACACAGGATAAATGCACTTGCTATTCGTGAGGACAGACAGCTTGGAAAGCGTCGTGAGAAATGGAGCCCAGCCGCTGCGAGCGAACGCGGCTGGTAATTGGTATATTTTCAACGACGATTGCGTGGGTCTGTTGAGCTGGGCGAGTATTGTACGCCACCACCAGCAAACCTTCACCCGCATTCGTCAGTGAGAGACATGCGCATTTGCTGTCTTGCGTGTGTTTTCGAATCCGAGCCTTGGCTTCTACCAACCACCGATAGTGGCTTCGCACAGCTCCATGGACGCAGTAATTTGATATTTGATGCGAACTTGCTAAGAGACAAATCTCCATGGAACTGAGAACCATCATCATCACGCGTCCATGGAAGAACGCACGTGTTTGGAAGCCATCCATCGGTCCATCCATCATGCGCAAGGCAGACCGAAACGGCGCCAAGAGATCTTTTGGAGCTGCTGCCATGCTGCTTTTGCTGAGCTGAATGGATTAATCGCAATCCATCAGCGGTTTGACTGGTGCAGTAAACAAAACGGGTGTGTGCCTCAGCTATATACCTGAGCTGTCGGTCAAGTTCACTCCGCCATCAAAGTTGGTGCGTGCCTCAAAAGGATGAACCTCGTGAACCACATTTTCAATGATTTGGTATGTGTGTGTGTGTGTGTGCTTGTGTGAGGCGGGTGGATTTGGCCCATGGTGTACTGTACCATGGGCAGTGTACGTCGAAGTGTCATCTGCGCGTGGCTTGTGTGGCATGATTTGCAGTGAAAAGGCGCGGCTCAGCCTGTGCGTATGACGATCATAAAGCCGTCACCCACCTGTCTCTATTTTCGAATGCGCGTTCTTCAACTCTTCTCTATTGGTCCAGGATGCGAAAATTGCAATCAGTAGCAACAACATAATAGGCTTGGCCCCTGCACACGCTCATACAGCATGCTACGGCGTTCGCTGTTAACTTGTGCGCTGGAGTCATGCCTACCGTTTTTAGTATAGATGCATCTCCAGTTACTCACTTCCCTTCGTTCAATTGTGCCCGAGTCGATGGAAGTCGAAAGTGACAAATGCGCCACGGTGGACAAATGAGAGAAACTCTGCTGGTAACGGCTCACTGTTGTCATCGCTATCTCACGATGCAATACAGTACCTACACACACTACACGCGAGCGAGTCCCATTCACTCTTCGAAATGGAGACTCGCTTGAACTTGGCGGTCACGCTTGGCTCGGTCGTCGTGGCTTTTGTAGAAGAATCGCATCAGCGTGCACCACTCTTTTCGACCTGGTCCGTGATCTGGGTATGAATAGCGTTGTATTTTTGTAATTATTTGGCTGGATTTGTCTCGAATACAATTTTTCAAAACGATGCAAATATCTGGGCATGTTTTGTAAATCATTGTGATTATTTGTATATTATATATAGCAGTGAGGGCTTTTTCTGAAAAACATGTTTTGAAACGAACCTTATATTTGAGCGGATACAGTACCCTCCATTTTCCGAGCCAAAAGTTTGCGCAATGAGGTCCCATGAGATTTTTCCTCTTGGCTCCAAGCAACAGGCTCACTTTGGCACCAGAACCGCCATCATATTGCCCGCTTCGAGCGCTCTGCACACCATAACCAGCCCCTAACGCCACAAGCAGACTCACCGCTTCCTGCGAGATTTCCCGACTAGCGATCATGCTCCGCCGCCGCTTGTCGATGGTGGCAAAGGCGCCGTCATGGGTGCGTCCAGGCTCCCACGACTACCTCAAGGACATCATCGAGAGCCGCGTATACGACGTCGCGTTGCAGACACCGCTGCAGCACGCGCCGTCGCTCTCTGGCACATTGCCAGGAAACTGCAGCCTATATCTGAAGCGCGAGGTACGCTATTGTTGTATGGCGTGTTTTGTGTACGTACTGGTAGTTAACCGATTGTGAGTTGTACTCTCACACACACACATATGCAGGACATGCAACCCACGTTCTCGTTCAACATCCGCGGCGCGCACAACAAGATCGCGAATCTGACACCGCTGCAGAAGAAGAACGGCATTGTTGCCATCGCGGCTGGTAACCATTTGCAGGTATGCTCTGCCTTGCTTTTGCAGCCTCTCCACTCGATTCGATTTGTTAGCGATAGTGTGCGCGCAGGAGTTGGGAGTTCCATCTAACCTGCTATCGGTGGTTTCTCTCCTTGGCACTAGGGCGTCGCATACTCAGCTGCGAAGCTCGGCGTTGATGCAGTCATTGTGGCGCCATTGGGTACCTTGCAGAACACAGTACGTAGCGTGTTTCCCTTGTGCTTGTTTTTGATCTATCGAATGGATAATCTGACGTTCATTTCTTTACTCTGCGCAGCAAGTGTCCCACTCCACAAAGTGCCAAGTGAAGATCATCGAGCACGGCACAGACTTCGACGCGTCGCTAAAAGAAGCGTTCCGCATTGCACAGACCGAAGGACGCTCGCTCGTGCACCCATATGATGATCCACTTGTCATTGCAGGCAACGGCACGATCGGCATGGAGATCCTGAAAGAGGTGCGTCTGTAGATAATTATCTAGTAGACCAACGCGATATACTCACTTTGCCTGCATCACCTGTAGACGTCTGGACAATGGCCAGATGCGATTTTCACGCCTGTGGGCGGCGGAGGATTGATTTCCGGACTCGCTGCGTTCGTCAAAGAAGTTGCGCCGTCGGTAAAGATCATCGGTGTCGAAACTGAAGGTGCGAACATTCTCCAAGAGTCCTTGAAGCGGGGTGAGCGCGTCACGTTTTCGAACGTGAACCGATTCACCGAGGAAGTGGGCATCAAGACGATCGGCGAAGAGAACTTTCGCCTCTGCAAGGAGTTTGTCGACGACGTTGTCACGGTCACGACTGACGAGATTTGCTCCGCCATCAAGGACGTATTTGGCGACACGCGGTCGCTGATGGAGCCTACTGGTGAGTCAAGACTCGAAATGGCCGATCCTGTTTGAATTCAGCCATCAAGCGCTGATGTTTTTGAATGTGCCTTTCTTGAAAAATAGGTGCGATCAGTGTGGCTGGTGCGAAGAAATACGCGCGGATGCACAACGCGAAGAACGAAAAATACGTCGCGGTGCTCGCAGCGGCAAACATGGACTTTGACCGACTTCGATTCGTGACAGAGAGGTAAGCGGAGAAGCACTGGAATCGTAGATACTTCCGTACTGACTGACTGTTCTGTTCAATAGATCGGACGACCGTGAGCGATTCATGTCTGTGAACATTCCAGAACTACAAGGCAGCTTCCAGCGTCTCTACAACGTGATTTGTGAGTTCCTTGTTGCTAGAATTTGGAGGAATTTGTGGGCGCAGTGCTTCTTACGAAATTTGTCTGCGAACTTGTAGATCCTCGAAACGTGACTGAGTTTACCTACCGCATGAGCTCGCAGAAGGACAAGACTGCGCGTATCTGGATGAGTATCCAAACGAAATCCGAAGATGAGTTTGTGGAAGTCGTGAATTCGATCAACGCGCAGAACGGCATGCACGCGACTGATTTGGCATCAAACGAGCTGGCGAAGTCGCATTTGCGCCATTTAGCTGGCGGACGAGCGGGGGATGTACGTGTGGAAGCAACTGAAGACGTTCATCCTGGACGCTGTGTCTAATGCCTTGGCTGTGTGTTGGTTGTGTCGAGTAGGTTCCAAACGAGCGCCTCTTCCGACTAGAGTTCCCAGAGCGTCCTGGCGCGCTGAAAGATTTCCTCGACACACTCGGGTGCGTCACACTCGTTTGCATGGGCATCACATCACCAAAACCCTGGACTAACATTTGTTGTCAAATGTCCGCAGATCAACCGCGCAGTGGAACGTGAGCCTGTTCCACTACCGCAACCACGGCGCCGACATTGGTCGGGTGCTCGTGGCGTTCCAAGTCCCCGCGCAAGAAGACGCGGCGTTTTCGGATTTCCTGCAGAAAGTGGGCTTCCGCTTCGTGGAAGAGACTTCGAACCCTGCGTACACGCAGTTCCTCATGTAACCAATGCAGAATGTAAACAAAGGGTAGTTGTTTCCCATGTTGTTGGTGAGCATTTTTTGCATCTTCAAGATGATCGAGCCGTACGAAAAAGTATCTACAGTTGTAAACCGGTTGTGGTACCGGTACTTGCTTGCAAGATCTTTACGCAAGGTATTTCTCCAAAACTGCAGTTTACTCCCTTGACAGTATTTGACTATGCCGCGCTATTCTGCAAACACGCGCAAAACGAAAATTTCAGTAAAAGTTGCAAATACCGGTATACCGGCAATCTGCAAGGTGAACTTTCGACGCAAAAAGGGGGCGAAAAGAACGCAAGTTGTATCCGCGAAAGAAGAACGACACCAAGCGCGCAAAGCAGCAACAGAAGCGTCGCCTTTGTATCGGACCGAGTCTTCTTCTACGGAGCGAAAGTTCGCCCGCGTCTTTCTATCTTTCTCTGTGTGGCTCGTGGCTGTGCATCTAGGTGACGACGCGGTCACTTCAAGTGCTCTTCGTAAAAAGCCGCAAGTGAAGCCAGGAAGAGGAAGGAAGGAGAAGAAAAAGAAGAAGAAAGCGCTCCAACACGCGTGATGCAAGCTGCAGAGGGCGAAGGAGGAGGAGGAGGAACCGGCGGCGGTGGTCGACCGTCTCCGCCACCACCGTCCCGTTCGGCTGCGAACGCTGACGAGAAGAAACTGATCGATGTGCTTGCGGCTGCACCCACAGACGCGCGGCTCGTGACGCTGTTGAAGTGTGTGAAAGGCTGGCAGTGCGAAGAGCAGGCGAACTTGCGCAATTGGACCCAGGTGCTCGACAGACTGCAGCAAATACTTCAGAACGCGCGCGAAACGTGTCCGCGCATTGTGCTGATCGCGCATGGCACTGCTGCTCCCGCATCGAAGGCCGAGTTGGCCACGGGTGCGAGTACTCTGGGTAACACTAACAAAGACGTGAAAGAGCAAGCGCAAGTTGAACCGGACGCCAACATTGAGCATGAAGTGACGGAGCAAGTGTATGAAGTGTTGCGCTTCACTGCGTTGCTGCTACAAAATGCGTCCAACAAGCACCTGTACAAGTCGCTCGAGGTACGTTTGCTCTCTCTCTTGCTCGTAAAATCTGGGTACGGATCGGCTTTTCTCATCTGTGCGTTGTTGCTGTAATGTGCTGTTGGAAAAACACAGTGCGTGGCTGCGTTTTTAGGCGCGCGGAACGATCGAGTTATATTTGAAGCAACTCGAGTCATCGCGATGCTGTCGCTGCCTCCACAAGCGCATCGTCACGCAATCGATACAACGAGTCTTTCAAAATCGCCGCTGTCGCGCAACAATGTCGTGCGACGCAGACTGCTAACGGTGGCACAGGGACGAGGAGTCGCCAGCAGCAGTCTGGAGATTGTGGACTTCCTGTATCCACCGATCGAAGAATCAACACGCGAGCAGACGACGTTCCAGTTTTACCGAGCACATGCGGAAGAAGAGAAGACGGAAGACGAAGATTCACTATTGGTCACGATTACGATCCCGCTCCATGAAACAGGCAGTGCAGATGAGAATGACCGCCCAGAGGTTTTGCTGTGCGAGGCTGCGTATGCGGCGGCGAATGTGTTCGAGGAACTTGTGAAGCGACACAATGTCCCTTCCAAGCTTCACTATCAGCTTCTCACGAAGATCCGTGGCTTGTATGCATCGCGCTCAAAGTTCTCTCGCGAAGCTATCGTGGTGGAGCGCTTGTACGCGAATCTGGTTCTCTTCCATGCGTTTAGCGAATCGTGGGATGTGACAAGCTACATTGAGCAGAATCCAGAATTGACCCGTGCGATCGCGGAGCTGGTTCGTGTGGAGCTCTACGAAAACATTCCGACCCGCGTGCGTGTTGTTGCGTTACAAGTGCTGACAGCGTTGGTCCATGATCGCGGCGGTCGAAGCGGTGGAGTCGGCGTACTTGGTCGGCAATCGAATGTGCTGACAGCACTAGGCGTAATCAAGGGCACACCCCACGGCGTTTTCCCGTCCCTTGTTCGGTTTTGCATGTCCGAACTTGGGAACATCACTCCAGCGATAAGCCGTACGGGTCCTCCAGCTACTGCGTCAAGTACATCCAGTACCAGCGTGAGTGCAAGTGCGCATCAGCAGATATCGTCGGAATCGGACAATGACATGGACATGAGCCTTGCTGTTGCCTTTGTCCACGCAACAACAGACCTTCTTTCGCCACACGAAGCCGAAGTTGTGGGCGGTGCAGCCTTTCGAAATGCCAACTCGAGTGCGCAAGATGCAAAGTTATCGTGGGTCGAGGCTGTGCTGGGTCTGCTCTCTGCCGTGGTCGGCATCCAGCTGGGAGCTGCAGTGCTTACAGAAAATGGCGTTATCCCTGCTCTCCTGCATGTCATCACAGTGCCGTCTACGAGCCCATTCCACGCTGTTGTCACGACCCAATGTGTTCAAGCACTCGAGACGACGGTGAGCAACCACACTCCAGCAGCTGCGTTGTATCGAGAGTTGAACGGCGTGGGTATCTTGATTGACCGGCTGCTTCTGGAATGCTCCAGCGTGTCAGTGCATCAGCCTGCAGTCCCGCTTCCTGAAACGAAAGTGGTGTTGCTGGCTGCGTTGCTTGGCACACTCTCCGTTTCATTCCACTCGCAGGGCGTGATGAGCGCTGGGGCTACCAGTCGCGTCATTCGCGAAGGAAGCGTGCTGAGCAAGATTTTGGTGAAAATCCTTAGTCATGTGGACGTGTTTGGCCCGGTGCTGTTTGCTCAATCGGCAATTTTGGTGTCCGACATTATCAACAATGATCCGAGCTGTGTGAACCACGTCCATTCTGGCGGAATTGCGGACGCGTTTCTTCAAACGCTCACGCGCTGGGACGTGAAAGAGCTGCATCCAGCAAAGATGATTCTACCCCCGTGCTCCGAGCTAATCATGTCAGTTCCATCCGTTCTCAATGCATTGAGTCTCACCTCCGCGCACGCTGAGAAAGTGGCAAAGTACGAGCCACTTCTCCATTTGATGGATATGTTCGCGCTGCCTGCGTATGCGAAGGAAGATGCATTGGATTTCCTTCTCGGGGACGTTGCGTCTGTCGTTGGCGGCGGCGTTTTCGAGTTGATCCGTCATCTGAGCAGTTTCCAGAACGCTGCGATCCAAGCTTGCATCCACGCGATCAAGAAGGTGATTCGATTTGGAGAAGAACAGCTGACGACTGCGACGGGACCATCATTAAATGGAGAGCAGCGAAGCAGCAACTCTATTTTTCTGCGCATGGCAACCAATGTAGCTGATCTCCTGGAGCCCATTCTCTCCAAATCCGAGTACGCTGTGGCATTTGCCGACCAAGGAGGTGTTGTCTTGCTTTTCAAGATGTATCGACTTATCCTGCCGACAACAACGTCTTTCCTGTCCAGCGCTTTGTCAACTGCTCAAGACACCAGTGCTACCTCCGTAGCAAGTCGAATGAGCCACCACCCAGCTGCGCAATCCATTACCCTTGCTTTGCGATCGTATGCAGCTCAGCAGCCTACAGTCATGTTAACTGCTCTCGTGAAAGAGTTGAGCAACCAGCTTGACGGTCTCCAGCGTGCTCGAGCTGTCATCGGACTTCCTTGGTATTTGAGTGAAAGCGGAGAAGGCGCTGAAGGTGTTCTATGCTCATTACCAGATGTCGAGCTTGCTGAGCTTTTTGGGGAGAAGGTGGACTCAAGCACCAACGCTGGCAAAATTGGGTCCGTTGGTGAGTACCTGCGAGTGCTCGCTACGGTGGAGTGGCTGAGTGCACTGCTGGTATGGACACTGCAGACCGCTCAAAGCCACCTCCAGAGTCGCCGCTGGTTTACTGAGTTTTCATCGAAGACGACTCAGCAAGTTCTTTCACGGCTGTTTGGCGTCGATCGATCTGTGCAATTTGAACGGGCAAGCTTGGCTGCGTTGCACAAGAAGAAGCAGAAAGATACACCGTCCAAGGCGATGGACATCGTGAAAGAGAAGACCTCAGAGCCACTGGCAAAAACCGCGAGTCATCTGAACGGCTTATGGAAGGTGGGCTCGCTGCTCTTGCTGCGATTTACGATTGTCATGCGCAGCCTCTTGACTGCGTTCGGGAAAGCGTTTCTAGCAGCTCCACTACAGCATCGTCGAGGAGATGACACTGTGATTCCATTCGCACCGCATGCTTCGACTCTGGCAACGACAGTCGTCCAAGTATTGGAAGGGCACATCTTCTACATCGTAGCGGAGGCGCGTGTAAAACAAATCGACGAGTTTGTTCGACAGTACTACCTCACGTTTCTCTTGGAAACAATCGTGAGCGTGGTTTTCGAGGGAAAGAAGAAACAAGCGAACACGTTGCTGCTGGTGAAACTGTTGGAGCCTCTCAAGCGTGATGCTGAGGTCAAGCCAAATCATGGACAATCAGAGCTCGCTGGCGACGTTGTGATGGCTCAAGATGATCAAGAAAGCGCTGGTGTTTTCGTCAACCCATCGACGAATGCTACAAGCCTGATGCAGGTCATTATGAATGTCGTTGAGCAATTCTTTAAACGTTGCTTAGATCGTCAAGTTGCGTCTTCGGCTCCGTCGAGAATGGAGATGACCTCGTTCCGCATCGCCGCAGTCGCGTTGAGAAGGTTTTCTGACTTGGAGAATATTTCAGCATCCCCTCTCACGACCGCTCTTGTTGCAAACGAAGACTCGAGTGATTCCGTGGACTTGGACGGCCAATTCGAGCTTCGAGTGCTTACTGTGCAGCTGCATGAACTGTGCGTCAAGGTGTTGCTCTCGATTTGGTGTCACTCGGAGTTTGCTGCTCTGCCGGTTGACGGCTGCATTTCCGACATTTTGCCAGTCACCGTCACCATTTTGAAGAATCGCTTGGATCAAGCTGATGCGTCGCCAGTAGCGGGGAACCCGGACGGGGATTTCGACTTTCTGCCAGGGGTTCGCAGACAAGCTCTCGGATTCGGTCGTGGAAGAGGGGGCAGCGGTTTTGACGATGAATCCAATGCTCTTCGAAACGCTCTTTTTGGTGCTTCCAGTCGGCGTGCAGGAAGCCGCCACACGTTTGTCCCAGACCCGAGCATTGTTGATAGCCTCACCGCGATGGGATTCTCTCGAACTCGAGTCGAGCATGCGATTCGTAGAATTCAGATCAACGACGTCGAGCTGGCAATGGAGTGGATACTTTCGCATCCAGACGAAGAGGGTCAAGATGAAGGGATAGCACACGAAGATGAAGAGCACGAGGAATCTGCCACCAGCGCTAATGAAGTAGAGAGCAGCCCGGCTGGAGACTCGGAAGAGAAAAACCGTGAACGCGCGCTATTTGAGATGTATTCCAAGCTTCGCGATACATTTGAAGAGGGTTGCTTTCGGATATTGCAGACCCATGCAAAATCTTCTGCTGACGGTGCAGTTACGGCTTCTTCAACTGGTGCCAGCGCATCCCCAACAGTGTATCCGAAGCAGCAGTTGGTGAAAGCTATTGCGGAGTATTTTGCGACGATGTGCGATCGGTCGGCTGAGGAGAAGGAGTTGGTCCTTAGTCGTATCAATGCGACCATTCTCAAGTTCTTCGGTGCTGATGGCAGTGGTGCTGTGAAGGAATTTGATGACCACTTCTATACGATGGTTACCCACCTGCTCGCCTTGGTTCTGCAGTTGCACCCTGGCTCGAGAGAAGTTCTGCAGCGTCAAAAGCCGTGCTGCCTTGATAACTTGCTGGATTCAGTGGCGCAAATGTCATCCGAGGCACTCGAGAACAGAGCTGATCTTAAGGCATCGAGTGCTCCAGTGCTGCTGATCATGGATGCTTTGGCTGTTGAAGGTGGCGATGGCTCGAAAAAGAGCAGTCCGACTGAGAATTTACTTCAAGCTGGATTCGGCGAAGGCAAAAACGCGGAAGACGAAGCCAAGAGTGACCAAAAAGAAAGCTTAACACTGCCAGCAAACTTCGAGCATCGTCTAGTTGAGGTGTGCCTGCAGCTCTTGGTTGTTCTTGGGAGAGAAGACCAATCTGCTTCGCACGTCTTGCACCAGGATCTGCATGCGACGGCTGCGCACGCTGTCCTGCAGCTGCTTGCTCGCGTGACTTTGAACTACGAAATCGCAAGCATTTTGCTCACTCGCGGCGGGATCGACTTGATTCTGAATATCCGGAAGGAGTACATTTTTATGGGATACCAAGATCTCGTGTGTACAATCCTGTCACAAGTGATGGAGTCTCCAGAAGTTCTAGAACAAATGATGGAAGAGAAGATTCTACGCGCGCTGACCAAGTTGTCGACACGATTAGGCTCTCCAAGTCAGATGCGCATTACGCCACGAGCATTGCTGATGGAACTTGCGCCAGTTGCTGCAAGAAATGAAGAGGTGTTCGTCAAGGCGCTGGAAAACTCGGTGCAAGTGAAGAAGAGTGAATCGGGAAGAACCTACGTGGTTCCCAAGAAAACTTCCACAGAGAGTACCCCTGCATCTGCTGGCGCTGTGTCTGCTGCAGTTTCGCATCCGCTACCAGAGGAGGAGTCTAAAGAGAAAAAGTCTACAGCCCCGAAGGTTCCCAAGAGCCACAAGCAGAATGTCCAGCTTGTCTCCAGCAAAATCATTGACAAGATCAGAGCAGTCTGGGAAGTGGAGAAGAGCATTTCAAGTGGCTCAGATCGCAACGAGCAAGAGAAGGCTACGAGAGATGAGGATCAAACACGACCAGTGGTGTGCGTCGGGATGTACCTTGAGCTCTTGGTTCATTTGGTCACATCTTTCCCAGTCTGTGCAAATGCACTCGCAAAAGCAAAGGAGCACAATGCAGATGGCAAAGATGGATTCATTCGTCTGGTGCTGAAAGACTTCCTGCCATCGAAAGAGCTTTGTCGCTTTGCTGCAATGAGACGATCGTTGAAAGAAAGCGGGCTTTACGGAAACAATGCTGGCTTGGGCGGAGACCTTCCACTGGCAGATGTGCCAACTTTCATGAACACCCGGGTCAGGGAGCGTGTCCAGAGTGCGCACCGTTTGCTAAGCGCAGTTGGAAGCCAATCCGGGGAAGGATCGAAGTGCATCATATCGGAGCTGATTCAACTGCTGCAAGAATGGCCGTACAGCTCTCAGATGTCCGCTGATGGTGACGACGACTTGAGCGTCCGAGACGAGGAGTCGTTGAGTGCTCTTCACGCATGGGCAGGGCTCATTATGAGCATCATGTGGCCAAACGGTTCGACGAAAGGATTTGCGTGGGACAAGGTGGTTCCAGGAGGCGGTCTTAAAGGAAAACATTCCTTCGTCACGTTGCTTGCAGAAGCGTTGCGAAAGATTGATTTGGCGCATCCATTGGCGCACGTGACGTGCTCGATGCTGCTCCGACCACTTGCAACGTTGACTCGGTCGTTTGTTACCCATCGCGTCCGCCGATTGTTGAAGAAGCGAAACTCTGCAACTGTTGCCAGCAACACTGGCGAGTCCACTCCAGTGGCTTCAGAAGCGTCAAGTCAAGCGCCTGCTGCTAGTAGTACTGCTGCTAGAAATGCTGTCCAACACTCAGTAACCCATGAAGATCAGCGCTATGCTAACTCATCGTCTAGCCACTCAGCTGTGGTGACATCCGCACACGCAGTTCAAGCAGACGAAGGAACAGAAGATGTTACAATGCGCACTCCTTCTTCTGGTATTGACGACCAAGAAATGAGAGAAGCCGAGGAAGATGATGCCAGTGAAGACAACGATAGTGATCGAAGTAGCATGTCTGGCCACTCTGATGAAGGTGAAGACGAGGGAGAAGATGAGGACGAGGACGATGATGACGAAGAAGAAGATGAGGACGACGATGATGACGAGGATGATGATGATGACGACGACGATGAGGATGATGAAGAAGATGAAGATCAGTTGCGTCTTCGCGTCATTCGACGAAACGGTGGAAGCAACCTCAGCAGACGTCCATCTAATCGTCTTTGGGGCTCGCTGGACACCGATCTTTCAATCATCGATGCCTTGGACGAAGTCGACGAAGAAGAGTTTTCGTACCTCAACATTCTGGACGACGAGGCGTTGTTCAGCGAAGAGCAGCACCGAAGAGCACAGCTTATTACGCGCAGCAGTGAAGGCAGGGGACCAAGCGGCGGCGATGCCGCTGTCAATTCTCTACTTGATGCATTCATGGGGAATGCAGATGCAAATGAGGGCAGAGGCAATACACGCGTGAACGGTCTTGGTGGCGGTGATGAGAACGAAGAGTATCCGTTCGATTTGCCATCAAGCGAGCTGTTCCGCACTACTGTCTTGTCATCTCACCAACAAGACCAAAGTGGATTGGGGGCGTTCCGAAACGCCGTGATGCAGTTCATCGATGATCTACCTGACGGTGGTGATGACGATATTCTATTCGAGTCTTTCGAAATGGGAAACCCTGGAGCTCGAGCCCGTCGAGACCACCCAAGCAGCAGACTGGAATTTCCCGGAGCGTCTACGACTCATCCACTGTTACGCCCAAGTGGAAGTTCCGAGTTGGCGCCAGAAACAAGTGGACTTCGCGTCCCTGCTCGTTTGTCGCTTCCTCGGCACTCGTCTCTGCTACGTGAGCTGCAAGAGTTATCCGAGCAAGTTCAAACGCAGCTGCCGGTTTCGTTTGGAGGTGGAGCGCGAGCCCGTCTAAGTTTGCAGAGAGGTGGCGGCGGGCGGGGTCGTCCGCCCAGTCGAACCAGTCGCTTGTCTGCTGTGTCAAACCTGCTGAGTGAGTTCTCGCTTGATATTCCAACTTCGTCACATCTGTCGCTGAGCCAATCTCGAAGCCATCGTTTAGGACAACGTGGTGGTGGTCGGGGAGAACGTGACATCTTTGGAGGCAGTGGCCGTGGTCTACGTGGCGATGCGGGTGGAGCCAACAGTGCTACAATTTGGGGACCTGGGGGTGCAGGACGGGATATCGATATCCGCTCTGTTGCGTCACGACTTGAGCAACGCATCAACCAAATGTATGTACCTGATGAACCCAGTCAAGCTGTTCGTGCTGACGCTCAAGCAGAAGAACCAGTTCGACGTGACGGTGAAGGCGCCCGCGAAGAAACGGCCGTTGTTCCAGCACCCGCTCAAGGCGCTCATGAGAGTGAGATCACTGCAAGCGGTAGTAGTCGTACAAGTCTTGTGGGCAACGATGATGACCACTTATCTGAAGATGAAGGCAGGAGCGAAGGTGGAGATCACAATAGTGAGCAAGCAGCTGGAAATGAACTCGCGTCGGAGACAGCGTCGGTTATTGCTCTTGCGAGCACATTTGGAGAGTCTACAATTCGTTCTCCAGAAGAACTAGATGCGGACCAGATGGGCTCAGAAACGGAAGCGACTTCTTCTCCCATGGCTCATGACGATGACCATGAACCTCACGCATCAAGAGAAAGCCAATCTGACCAAGTTGATGCTCTTCCACCACCAGCCCCAGTCGTCGCTGCTGGATCAGGCTCCATGATGTCTTTCACGTTAGACTTGGCTGGGTTACAAGTACCACCACCGAGAAGTGACGGCGGCGAAAGTGAGTCTACGCGGAGTCGGGCTGCGAATGAGGAAGAGAAAGAGGAAGAAAGCAAGATCGAAGAGGAAGTGCCAATGACGGCGGTCTCACACGACGAAGATTCCGACATTGCGGAAAGCGACGAGCTGCGCTGCCCAGAAGGAATAGATCCGGAAGTGTTTGCTTCTTTGCCGCCAGATATGCAGGCAGAGATCATCGCACAGAGCGCCCCTCCTGCGAGTAGCACACCAGCGAGCGGTAATCAGAGCGGATCGGAGAGTTTCTCCCAGCTTGACTTGGATATGGCGAACTCAAGTTTCGACCGAGAAACCCTTGAAGCTTTGCCAGAAGACATTCGAGCAGAGGTGCTAGCGAATGAGCGTCGTGAACGAGAAGCACTGGCTGCAGCTGCGGCAGCACCAGCAGACATTTCCCGCGCGCAAGAAATGGACAATGCGTCGTTTGTCGCGTCGTTAGCGCCAGAGTTGCGTGAAGAAATTCTAGTGACCTGCGATGACGCTTTCTTGCAGACATTATCGTCTCAAGTTCGTCAAGAAGCGATGATTTTGCGAGAGCGAGCAGCTTTCCGCACAACGTACCGAGAACGTCAACCAGATCCTCAACGGGCAGGTGGACGCGGCGGCGACGACGGCATTGGTGATTTATTCCAGCGACCAACGTTGCGCCGAATGCTGACATCGCATGGTCCGGATGGTTTGGTGAGTGGTACCAGTCGCCGCTCTGGCAGAAGAAACTACTTGGACAGCAGCGGAAATGTTCGACGAGGTAGTCGCCGCGATGGAGATGGGTCAGAGAGCTCTGCTCACGCTGGAATGCTTCGAGTGGATCGCGATGAAGAGGAAGAAGCGTCAGAACGAATTGTCGATGATCGCTGCGTGAAGGGATTGCTCCGGTTGCTATTCATGGCACAGTCGGTGATTCAGAACCGAGTTCTCCAGCGTATTCTGGCTAACATTTGCCTGTATCCACTGACGCGCGAGAGTGTTCGTGTCAACGTGCTCCGAGTGATAACGCGGGCTCTTGCCCACCCACTCGTTCCAGCTGATCTATTAGACGACAATTTCCCACCACCGCGGCTAATTGGCTGCAACGACAGCATCAGCCAAGGCAGGAACAAAAGCGGTCCAGATCAAAATGGGTTACCTGCTGATGTGGTGACCCGGATGTTGCACGTGATGGTATCGCTGACAAAATACAACCCTCGCTTTTCTGTGGAGCTTCTTCGACCGCACGGCATGCGACGAGTCGTGGGAGTGAAGGCTGAAGATGAGACGATCGTGGTGACAGAAAGCGGTGCAGGCGTCTTGGTTGAGCTTCTCACGATTCCTTTCGTCTGCCGCAATGGATCAAATCTTGACACGCTGCTCGAGCTTCTGGAGTTGGTTTTGTCGCCTCTGGATCGACTCTCGACGATCACGAGCAAAGAAGGCGAGGAGAAGAAAGAGAACGCCGAGGACGCAAAGCCAAAAAGCGACGAGTCCGAGTGGCTGGTCGTGCCATCGATTGAGCTCGATGCAGAGCACATGAACACTATTGTGTCTGTACTGTGCATGGACATCTGCACGCCGCAGATGCAAGAGCGAACGGTTGCGATTCTGAAACTCTTGAATCGCGTGCAAGAGAACCGCCCTCGCGTGATCGATGCGATCGTCCACCACGCGAGTCTGCTAGCAAGAACCAGCAAGCTGGCGATCGCTAGCAGCAGTGCGTATGAATCCTCGGCGGTGCTCCGATCGGCCCAAGACGAGCTTCGACTGCTTCGACTGCTGCACACGCTCTCTGATATTTGTGAAACGACCGCCGCGTTTACGGGATACTGCCACGCGATCGGGTTGGATCCATTGTGGGACGAGTTGAGTCGCTCGCTTGAAGAAGCGCGATCGAAGGGAGGCTTGGAAGAAAGGGAGAGTGGCGGATTAGCGACGTCCGAGGCGACCATCGGAGCTTCGTCATCATCCGCAGTCGCTGAGGATGATAACGTGGACGGTATGGTGATCGAAGGTAAGAGCGCAGGCGCGTCGTGTGCGATGGCTGCGTTGCTGGCTCGCTTCTTGCCAATGGTGGAAGCGTTCTTTGTGGTAAACGCGCGCGACGCAGCGTCCATGTCTCTGCAAGTGCCTGACTCCACCGAGCGGGAAGAGGCAGTGGTTGCAAATTTGCGTGTGAGCGGGTTTGCTGTTGCAGAGAGTGGAAGTGCTGCTGCTGATGCGAGCACAACTACTGCTACTGCTGCTAGCCCAGATGCTGCACAACTAGCGTCTGAAGCAGGCGAGAGCATGCGTCTGGCGAACTTTGTGGAGGCGAACCGCGTGCTCTTGAACATTCTCGTGCGCGAGAAGCCGTCGCTGTTGGACTCATCGCTCGCCGCGCTGATCAAGATGTCTCGCTGCCGTGCGTACCTGGATTTCGACAACAAGCGCACGTACTTCCAGAGTGCGATGAAGAAGCTGCGCCAGACGGCGCTGCGAAGCCACGGAGGGAGCACGTCGTCGGTGCGCATCCCTGTTCGCCGCGAACACATTTTCGAAGACTCGTACTATGCTCTTCGCATGCGAAGCGGTCAGGAGTTGCGCCGCAAGCTGCACATCTCGTTCACGGGAGAAGAAGGCATTGATGCAGGTGGTGTGACGCGCGAGTGGTACATGATCCTCGCGCGTGAGATCTTCAACCCGAACTACGTGCTGTTCACGTCTGCCGCAGACTCGCCGACTTTCCAGCCGAACCCGCTCTCGTACGTGAACAAAGACCATTTGAGCTACTTTGAGTTTGTGGGCAAGGTGATCGGCAAGGCGGTCGCGGACGGACAGTTGCTCGATGCACACTTCACGCGTTCGTTCTACAAGCACATTTTGCAGCTTCCGATCTCGTACCACGACATGGAGGCGATTGACCCAGAGTACTACCGCAACTTGCACTCAATCTTGGACAATGCAATCGAAGATTTGGGTTTGGAGCTTACGTTCTCAGCTGAGCAGTCGAACTTCGGCAAGCTTGAGATTGTGGACTTGATTCCAAACGGACGCAATGTGAACGTCACGGACGAGAACAAGATGGAGTATGTGAAGCTTGTGACGCACCACCGCATGGCGACGGGTATCCGGCAGCAGATCGATGCGTTTCTGAAGGGTTTTCACCAGCTCGTGCCGGCCGACATGATCTCGATCTTCAACGAGAACGAGCTTGAGCTACTGATCTCGGGCATGCCGGAGATCGATATCGACGACCTCAAGGCGAACACGGACTACGCGAACTTCAAGCCCACGGATGCGGTCATCCGCTGGTTCTGGAACGTGCTCTACACGTTCACGCACGAAGAGCGCGCACTCTTCCTGCAGTTTGTCACGGGCACGTCGAAAGTCCCGCTCGAGGGTTTCAAGGCCCTCGAGGGCATGCGCGGCACGCAGAAGTTCAACATCCACAAGGCGTACGGCAACACGAGCGCGCTGCCATCGGCGCATACATGGTACGGATGATACGAGCTGGAGCTTGTTTGTGTGCGTCTTGTGTACGGTCTAACTCATTTCTTGTTGTGTGTGTTGCTTATTTTGTGCTTTTGCAGTTTCAATCAGCTGGATCTCCCCGAGTACGAGAGCGAGGAGAAGCTGAAGCAGCGACTGCTGTTTGCGATCCGTGAAGGCTCGGAGGGCTTTGGCTTCGGCTAGCTCAGCCGCTTTGCAGGAAGTAGACATGGAGAGAGAGAGAGAGAGGACGAGAGGACGAACACACATGCTCTTTCACACGAACGAAAGACAACCCCACTGGGGAATGAATGCATATGCATGGATGAATGAATGACTTTGATGTATCGTATGACGCTAGCAAGAGCGCTGCTCTTCGATTGGAATGGTGAATGCAGATGCAGCATCTTTGAAAACGATGCTGAGAGATTGCTTACTGATGAATCTTTGCTGTTAAAAATGTAATATAGTATCTTAAATAGCACAGCCTGATGCAAAGTAAAAAGTGCTTTTAAACAGGTACAATATTCTTTTTGTAAAATAAATTATTTTTGTTTACAAGTTTAATGGTTTGGAAAAACGCTTTACTTGTTGCTTCTAAACTTTTGGAGTTGTTGAATTAACATTTCAGAATGTTAGCAATCCATTGGTGCGATGATTGATGTCAGGTGGACCACGCAGCCAACGGGTTGCTAACAACCTGCGTTTGCTGGGCATCTTTGATTCCACAGCATCCAAAGAGACGAAATGGGGCGAAGCGACAGGAGCCGCAGCCGCAGTCGATCCGTCAGCAGCGGCGACGAGGGCGCGCGGCGTTCATACCACAAGCGCCACAAGAGCGAGCTGAAGAAGGAGAAGAAGAAGAGCAGCAGCAGCAGCCGGAAGGAGTCGTCGTCCTCCCGCCGCCGCCGCCGCGACCGCAGCGCCAGTGATGCGAGCGAGAGCAACAGCAGCGACGACGCGCGCTCCAAGCGCAAGCAGCGCAAGCGCGCCGAGAAAATGCTCGCGTCGTTCGGGTACACGAACGAGACGAACCCGTTTGGGGACTCGAATTTGAGCCAGCCGTTTGTGTGGGGCAAGAAGTACGAAGGTACTGGCGGTGGGAAGAAGGGCGAGGGTGGTGGCAGCAGCAGCAAGAAGGGCAAGCCGAGCGAGAAGGAGCTCAAGCAGCAGCAGCTGGACCGCATGGAGGAGATCAAGAAAGCCCGCAAGCGCCGCGAAGAGCGTGAGGCCGAGAAGGAGGAGATGGAGCGTCTGAAGAGCGAGGAGCTGCGGCTGCGCGACGCCGAGCAGTACGAGGATTGGCAGCAGAAAGAGGAGGATTTCCACTTGAACCAGGCGAGAGTGCGCTCGAAGCTGCGCATTAAGGAGAAGCGCGAGAAACCCGTGGATTTACTGGCCAAGAACCTGCTGCTGGTCGCGCAGAAAATGCACAAAGAGGACGAAGACGACCTGTTGAGTCAGGAAGGCGGCGTACGCGTGGAGAAGCGCCGACCACACGCGCTTGTGGAAGTGCTCTCGATGGACGAGCTCGAGGAGCTGCGCGAGAACATCACGTCGTACTTAGAGTTGGAAGGTGAGCACGGCGAGAACAAGGAGTTCTGGACGCTCATGATGCTCATCTGCCGCGACCGCATCCGCCGACTGAGACGCTCGCAAAGCGAGAGCGGCACGGAGCGCGGCGCGATCCACGACTCGGTTAACGACACGATCACCGACATGCTGCAGGGAAAAGACAAGTCCGAGCTGGACGATCTCAAGAAAGACGTGAACAGGACAATCGCGAGTGCGGCGACTAGTGCGGGCGTGGACGTCGAGTTCTGGGAAGAAGTGTCGCAGCAGATCGACGTGTACCTGGCACGCGCGCGACTCACGGAGCTGCATGAGGATATGCTCGAGAAGCTGCGCGACCTCATCGAGAAGCACGAAGCCGGAAGCGGATCTGCGCAATACAACCACGAGCGAGATGAACTGCGTGCCGCTGGGATGCTCGACGAGAGCCGCGAGGCGATGCAGATGGAGCACGCGGAGGCGCACAAGGAGCTCGAGGACTCGGAGGAGAAGATGGGCATGTCGGAAGAAGTGGCAATCGAGGGCGAGAGCGCGCTGCCTGCGTGGAGCGAGAAGTACCAGCCGCGCAAGCCGCGCTACTTTAACCGCGTCAAGACGGGCTACGACTGGAACAAGTACAACCAGACGCACTACGACCACGACAACCCGCCACCAAAGGTGGTGCAAGGGTACAAGTTCAACCTCTTTTATCCGGACCTGATCGACAAGCACACGGCGCCTCGGTTCTTCCTCGAGAAGTCGAACTCGTCGGACTTCTGCATCATCCGCTTCAGCGCCGGGCCGCCGTACCAGGACATCGCGTTCAAGATCGTGAACCGTGAGTGGGAGTACTCGCACAAGCGCGGCTTCAAGAGCGTCTTCGAGCGCGGCATCCTGCATCTCTACTTCAACTTCAAGCGCCACCGCTACCGCCGCTAAGCAAAAGCAGCAAAGCAGAGAGAACGCGAAGACAGCCATCCATCCATCCAGCCATCCAGCCAGCCATAGTCTATAGGACATCTTTGACACCACTACCAACCGGCACAGACAAATGATGAGCACCACACATTCAACGTAAATAAACAAGCAACATCATATCATTCCATTCATGTTTATTCAAATCCAATCCCTCCCCCATGCGAATGCGAAGAGCTTCTGAGCAGAACTTCCTATTGACTGGAGCAGCTCTAATGCTGGTTATCCCGGACTGGTCCGTCACTATTCGTGAAATCCTTCTTGGGCTTCTTATTCTTCTCTTCAAGCCAGCAATCGGCTGGCTACTTGGGCGACGCCATCAGCTCGCTCATCGTACTTGACTCTTCTCTACTTGCACGTGGAGCAGACGCTACCGGCGGTCGTGCGGCCCATGTAGCGCTCGAGCAGCTTCTGGCGCATGGACGCCTCGACGCCCTCGCTCTTGAGCGGTACCTGGTACGCCGCGCCTCCGCGCACAGGCTCGATCTTGAACTCGCCCAGGAGCTCGGGGCACTGCTTGACACCCTCACCAATGTCCTGGCACTCCTTCAAGAGGTCGAACGCGATCGAGGACGACACGACCGAGTCGTGCGTGTAGTCCGGGTGCGCGCGCACAAAGCGACGCATCCAGGTGGCCGCTGTGGGCAGCTCGCCCGTGGCGCGCTTCACGATCAGACACAGGTACTGGTGCACGACCTTGCGCGTAGCGTCGTCGCACTCAATGTAGTCCAGGTACGCGTACACGATCGGGATGAGACCCGTAAAGTACGTGCCCTTGCCGAGCATGATCTCGGCGATCGTCATGGGCTCACAGCGGTCTGGATCCTCGTGCAGGTCGCACGAGCTGCTCCCGCTCGAGCAGTCGCCCTTCTCCGGTGGTGCCAAGTGGCATCGGAAGTAGAACTTCTCGTCCATCACGGCGTTCACGCGGTGCGCGGCCTCCATGTTCTCGTTCACGCGCGACAGCGGGATGTACAGGTTCAGGTCGAACGTGAGGATCACGCGAGAGAGCAGCGCGATGAACACCGTGAACGCCGCGTTCTCAAAGTCCGTGAGCTGGATCTCCATCGAGCGGAACTCGGTGCGCCAGCCGATGTGCGGCGACGTTTGCTCGCCGTCGGCGTCCACGTGCGCCGGCGGTGGCGGTTTCCAGCGCACGGTTTGCCAGTTGGTCGACTGGATGTTCTCAAAGTGGTCGGTCTCGCTCGCGTTGTCCAGGTGCAGGCGCTGCTGGTAGATCACGAGCGGGTCGCGGATGAACAGGTGCGAGATGTGCAGCGCCAGCAAACGGTCGACGCCGTTCGCCGACAGCGTTTCGAACGACTTCTCGTCGTACGGCACCTCCACGTCGTTGTACTTGTCCGTGGACGAGTGCGGGTCCTCACCGTCCTTGTGGTTGCAAATGTACGTCGAGATGCCTTCGTAGCGGGATTTTGGCAGCCGCTTGGCGCCGTTGCCGGCCATCTTCGCGTACTTGGCCTGGGTCTCCTTGTCGGTCGGCAAGTCCGCGATGCCTAACTCCTGCGGGGTGCGGTCGTCCACCGCCGCCGAGATCGTCGCCCAGCGCACATCCGTGTCGGCGAGGCGGCCCTTCAGGATCGGCGTCGCGGCCGTGAGCGCCAGCAGGATCGGCGAGAGCACGCCCAGGTGGTCGTACAAGTGGCGCGACTCGCCAATGTTCTTCGCCTGAAACGTCACCTGCAGACAGCACATGCCCATACCAAACGCCATGCAGTCCATGTGAATGAAGCCCGGGTACGGCTCGGCCTGCTCGACCGCGTGCGAGATCGAGATCTTGCGGCGCGACGGCAGCGAGTGGTTGTCGTCGTGGTCAAACGCGGCGAACGCCTGCGAAGTTGGCGACTTGGACATCGCCGCCTCATCGCCGTCCTTGCTGCCAGCAGCGGCATTCGCACCCGTCGCCGTCGGTGAGAAGCTGTCGGAGGACGAGTTGCCGGTCGATGCGCTCTCGTCGTCGGATAACACGCGCTTCGACTCGTACTGCGGACGCGACTTCTCGGCGTTCCACGTCGCCTTCTCCTCGAGCAGCATGGCTTTCGTGTACACGTCCTTGAAGAGCGGCACGCGGATGTCCACCTTGCGCGTGCGGCGCTTGCGGATGTTGCGCGTGAGCGTCGCGAAGCGCGGGTGCGGATTGATCACGGCGTCGCTCACGTAGCTCGACATTGCCACGGGGCCAAGCGGCTCCGTGTGCGGGAAAGTGAAGTCCTTGACGCCCATCATCGGGAACGCCGTGACCGTCGGCGCGATCTCGTCCTCGTGAAGCAGCTCGAGCAAGCGTGCGCGGCGCAAGCGCATGTTGCCTTCCACTTTGCGGAGATCGCTCGTAAAGCCGCCGTAAGGGACGCTCGGCGTGCCTTCGATCATCCACGCGCCGTACTCGGGCACCCAGTTGCAGCCGTCGCTGTTCTGGTCGTTGCCCTTGAACTTCTCCTCCTTCTCGCGGAGCTGCGCGAGGATCTCGGCCCCTCGCAGCGAGAGGCGCGGCACGCGCGTGCGCGCGTCCATCTTGAACACGCCGTACTCGAGCTCGTCGCCCCACTTGAGCACGTCGCCCTCGATGTCCTTGACCCGCTTGTAGATGTGCAGGAACTGGTCGATGCCGTGCGTGCGCACGTGCTCGAGCCAGTCGAGCGCGTCGTCCCAGTCCAGCGGACTACCTTCAACGAGCAGGCCCATGACGCTTGCTGGGTGCTTGCCTTGCTTGGTCGGTTGCTTGCGCTTACGCTTGCTGGTGGTGAGCTTCGTGAGGAGCTCCGCAAATTGAGCAATGCTGGCCGATGGCGATGGCTTGGAACGGATGGATGAATGGGTCGGGTCGTACGTTTTCTCAACGCCACCAAGAGATTCCGGACGTCCACTGCTGTACACTGTGGAAAGTCGGCTTTTTGACAGCGCGGACCAATTATCTCTAGAGTTTGTGAGGCCAAAGGCGGACGGAAAGGCGGACTGATAGTGGACAACAGTGGACGTCGAGGGGATCACGTGGCTGCGAAAATGCAGCAGCTAAAATGCTGACACTCGATAGACACAGACGCCAATTCATCATGTGCACATTTCTCGTGCTCTCCTTCAAATTCAAGTTTTTATCCTCGCAGAACATATAATATAGTCCACGCGCTTTGGCAATGTAAACCGGTCGCTCGAGCAAAGTACGGCAAGTGAATTCATCGCGCTCAAGTGCTCATTGGCCTGGCATCGTAGTAAATATGTCAGAAAGAAGATTTTGTTGCTACGAGTCGTGCGGTAGTGAGGTCTGCCGCCTCTCCGCTTTGCAGGTTGATGCATGCATGAATCTTCAATAGGAAGGTGAGGTGAACATCGTCTATTAGCCATGAGTATGTCAGCTTGTATGTCTTCCGGCATGTTCATCGAGGTATTCGCAGTCAACGAGGGTGTCTGTCGCACAAGAAGACATTGAACTCTCGACTCGTCCCGTGGAGCTGACGATAAGACGCTATACTAACGATCGCACGGAAGACCAGATCTGCAGTGAATTCAATTGTCACTGAACCTCGCGGACACAAATGCAACTGACCGTGAACACCTCGACACACGGGTCTTCGCTCAGAAGGCGCTGTTGGCTATATTTGAGGAGTGAAGCTTTGATTTACAGTTCCTTCCTCGCTGTCAACCAACCTTTGTTTTCCAAACACTGCTTATAGCAGCACAGGAAGTTCCATCAGCTGCGGAATGATCAAAATCTGACAAGGGGATTGACTTTACGCTTTTCAGCCAATCACGCAAACGGAATCGAGCAGATTTGTGATGACGGGTCACCTAAGATTGAGGCGGGCTAGGGCTATGTGCGTGCTTTAATTGTTTACGCAAGCAGCCATTTCGATTTTTGATCACGGACAACTTTACAAAGCGCAACCGTCCGCGTGTACTCGACACCGCAAAACTATTGGTATTGTGTAAAACAAACAGGCTCTGGGTGCTCTCTTCTGCAGCATAATGTAATGGGTGAGCAAAGCCCAACTGGATGAGAGCCACCAATGTTGGTCAGTGGGACTGACCATGAGGTCGTGATGGGATGAGATGATCCCAATTCAAAGAGATAATCGGCGGCGAAATGACAGGCGCTGTTGACGCTCTCTCTGGAGCTTCTCCGGTGGCGCTGCCTTGAGTGGCTCGTCGCGTGGTCTTCCAAGCTTGCTTTGCAAAGCAAGCAGCACACCAAGATTCACATAATATCGTAAATATCGTAAATGGCCAAGTCACTGACGAGACCCCATTGGTCCCAGAAACACAAGTTTCCGGCAGAGAAACCATGAAACCCCAGAACGGGTGCACCACATTCTGCTGTTGCAGAATGTGGAGCGGATAGGGGAGGTAGGTTCACCCAATAAAACCGCAAAAAGACCCCACAGAGAGCCGCATCAGGTGAGTCCAACTTGTGTGAGATGCAACAGCGGAATGTGAAGTGCGGGACTGCGGCTGCGACGTCCAGCAAGCGCATCGCGACGTCCACTAAGCCCAAGCTTAACACATGGGCTGGACTGCAGTGCCGCATGAGGACACCTCTGCATCGCACAGGAATGCAGATGCCTGTACTTGCGGTACTTTGGGAGTGCTTGTGATGCTGTACCATCAGACGAAGAACATATTGTGAAGATTCGATTCGTTTCTAACGAATCCGACTATAAGAGCAGTCCGCTTCTAAGAATATTAAAGTACACAACCAACCCCAAAATCTCTTACAAACGATTGAGCAGATGAAAGAGCAAGAGGGACCGCACAACAAACAGCTTTGTTGCATGAAATCGCGACAGCTCTTCCCTGAAATTTATAAATACAAATTGTTTCATTTTATGAATTTTATAGCAAAAAGAAAATTTCACCTGCACTAAAAAGCATTTTTCTGACTCGCGCGCTTGGAACTTGTCTGGGTTCACTTGTTGCTTGCTTGTTTGTTTGTTTGCTTGTTCGTTCAGCTTGCGAGCGATGACCCGTCGCCCAATATATTCACACGCCACCCTCGACCAAATAGAAATGCACGATATGCACTTGTTGCTTGCCTGCTGCTCATGTCACCGCCGCCACGAAGGACACTGCGCGGCGTCAGCATACTTCATCGCCATCAGCTCACAGCTCGATGCGCTTGCCGCCGCGGCCCGTGCGCTGCTGCGGGTTCGTGCCTTTGTAGTTGCTGTTGCTGCGCTGGCGGTTGCCATTCGCGTTGCTGTTGTCGCCGTTCACGCTGCTGTTCGGAGATGACTTACCGCCGAATGACGCGCGCAGCGACGAGTTGTGCAGCACGTCCGAGTCGTAGCGGTCGTAGGACCCGCGGCGCGTGCGGCTCGTGTTGCGATCACCGTTCACGCTGCCCGAGTCGCTGCGGTCGTACGAGCCGCGACGGTTGCGGCCGCCGCCGTAGTCACCGTTCACACTGCCAGAGTCGCTGCGGTCGTACGACCCGCGGCGCGTGTAGCGATCGCCGTTCACGCTACCCGAGTCGCTGCGGTCGTACGAGCCGCGACGCGTGTATGGCAAGCTGCCACCAGCGATCGACGAGCTACCACCACCGCCACCGATCGACGAGCCGAGCGTGAACGACTGGCGCAACGACGAGTTGCGCATGCTTGAGTCGTCGCGGTCCTGCGAGCCGCGGCGGCCGCGCGTCTTCGTGCCGGCGACCTTTGGTGCCGTGGCCTTGACCGCCGCCGGATTGGTCGCCACGGCGCTCGCGTAGGTGCCCGGCGCCGGTGGTGCCGAGACGTAGCTCTTCTGCATGTTCGACTGCTGCTGTGGTGGCTGTGGCGCAGTGGTCAGCGAGTTGCGCTGCTGCTGCTTGCTAGCTTCCTCTAGCAAGTCCACGCCCAGCGTCACGCTGAAGCTCACACGCTGCTCAAAGTCGTCCTCTTCGTCGTCCTCGTCCAGGATGATGCCCATGACCTTCGCAGGCTCGACGATTGGACCATCTTCACCCGTGGGCTGACGCACGAGCGCACTGCGCAGCTTCTGTGGGGACACTGGCTGCTGCTTTGCAGACTGAGCGATCGTGGTGGTAGTGGTTGTCGTAGTGGCGGTTGGCTCCTTCGTGAGACTGTTGCCCGCCGAGCCGCTCACGACGACCGTCATGAAGCTCAAGTTCTTCTCGACCACCGGCTCCTCCTCCACTTCCTTGTTCACCTCGCGGATGTTCACGACACGCTGCGTCTTGACGGCTTCCGCCTTCTTCGAGATCGACAGCGAGTTCGCACGCTTGATCGGCGTCGCCGCGATCACCGGCGTGGCCGCTGGCACTGGAGGCAGCGGCGGCTGCAGGCTCGAGAGCGACACGCGCATGCTCACGACCGGCGCCGACGGCTCTACGGCCTTGATGATGTTCGCGATCGACGACATCTTCGGTGGCGACGGCTGCTTCGACGTGAACGCTAGCTTGGTCAGGCGCGGCACTTCGTCGCGGTGCTTGCGGCTCAGCTCCGGGTCCTGACGTAGGATCAGACGCAGACGCGCGTTCGCCTTGGCGAGCGCCACGTTCTCGCTCTGCAGGTGCTCCGTGTGGTTCTTCAGGTGCTCGACGCTCTGGCGCAGCGCCATGCGCTCGTTCATCGCTTCGTTCAAACTGCTCTGCATGAGCTTGAGCTTCTCCATGGCCGCCATGTTCTGCGTCTTCATCATGCGGTGCGTCTCCTTGTAGCGCATCTGCGCGCCGCGGAGCAGCTCCACCTCTTCCTGGAGCTTGGCGTTGCGCTGGTTCGCCGCGGCGAACGACGCGCCATTCACGTACGCGCCGCGCTCCATCACTTCCTTCTCCTTGCGCATCTGCGCGCTGAACGTCTTTAGGTTCGTGTTCGCCTCCTTAAGCGCCGCGTTCTCGCTGCGCAGCTGGTCGATCACAAAGTCCGCGTCTTCGAGCGCGTCTTCGCTGCGCATAATCATCGACGAGCGGTGGCCGTACGCCTGCTGCTCGAGCTCGATGCGCGCCTCACGCTCCTGCTGGAGACGCTTCTTGAGCAGCTGGATCTGGTTCTCAAGCTTCGCGTCCTCCTTGGCCTGCTTTTGAAGAACAGCAAAGGATTTCACGGCGAGGAACATGCGCACGACGCTTTGGATCAAGCGGATCGACTTGGTGATCGTGAGGTACTTGCGGCGGCACACGTACATCTTGAACACGTTCTGGATCTTGGTCGCGCGGTGGTTCTGGCGCAGGCGGATGAGCAGCAGCTGCGCACGACGACGACGCGCGTGCTTCTCGATCACGATCGCGGCCTCGCGCTGCTTGCAGTAGTACTTGCGCATCGCGTAGCCGCGGAACACGGTCTGCACCTTGATGCTCGCATTCTTGATCACGCGGAACGCCGCCATGGCCGCCCACTTCTTCACATAGCGCTGCAGCACCACAGCCGCCGCGTTGAGCTTGCGCGAACGCATCTCCTCGAGCGACTCGAGCGCACCCTTGCGGAAGAACACGCGGGTCTTACCGATCTGGTACTCCTTCTCCTTGCCCGGCAGCAAGTGGTTCGCGAGCAAGTCACGCACCGCGTTGACAGTCTTGGCCTCGTCTGACTGGTTCGCGTCCTGTGCCACGTCCTCGATCGCGTGCGCCGACTTGGTGGTCGACGCCACGCCGCGGAAGCGCTCCAGGAATACGGTCTGCAGGAGACGGTTCGGATACGCCATGCGACTGATGCGCACGGCTTCGACCACACCGGCGCACTGCAGCTGCTCGGTCACGCGGAGCTTGTTGAACACGCTCGGGCTCTTCTGGCCATTCGGCTTGATGCAACGGATATAGTGCACGTTCGTGCGGCGAATGTCCTCCATGAGCCCGTTCAGCTGGCTCTTGAACTGCGTGCCGACCGTGTCCGAGACGATCGACGTGCGGCGCTTGAGCTGCGGACGCCCACCGGCGCCACCAGCAGCACCGCCCGCGGGACGGCCCTGGATGCCCGTCATCGCGTCGCCGACGTGCTCCTCCGGGAACAGCGCCTTGACAAACGGCGACTGGCTCTTGCGGATGAGCACGATTAGGTCGTTCTGCAGCGCATCCGTGTTCTTGAGTAAGAAGCCCTTCGTGTCGTACTGCACCGGACCGGCGTAGTGCTTGATCACGAACGCGTCGCGCGCAAAGCGAGGGCTCTCGAAGCGGTCATTGTCGTTGTAGTGCGCCTTGAGCTTGTTCGCAAACGCGTCGTCACTGCCTTTTGGTCGCATGCACTCTTCATTCAGCAGCGAGAGCACACCGAAGCGACCTTCAATCAACGCCAGCACGTTCGCGTTATCCGCAAACTCAATGCGCGTCCATGGGATTCCCTCTTCCTCGTACTCAACCTGGATCGACTTGAACACGTCCTGCGTGAACTTCTGCTGCAGCTTCTCGTTCGCGTAGTTGATGCAGAGCTGCTCGAACGAGTTCTTCTCAAAAATCTCGAACCCAAAGATATCCAAGATGCAGATCTTGTTCACGACGTCCGCAGCGGGCGCGCTCGTCGACATGTTCACGCGGTGGATTAACCAGCCAAACAAGTGCGAGTAGAGCGCGACACCCAATGCCGTGCGCGCACCCTGCGCCTGTGACACGTTCAGCGGCACTTGGTACGTCTCGACCGCAGAGAGCGACATCTGGCGCGTCACGAGCGCCTTCTCGAGCTCCTCCTCCGAGAAATCGAGCAGCTTCGACACAACCTCCTTCGCGCGCAAGTTCGCCGGGTCGTTCACGAGCTCGGACGCATCTTCATTGCCCTGCGTGGATGCGAATTGCAGACGCGACAGGTGCAGGATCGCCGCGACGACCTTGAAGATGCTCAGCTGGTCGTCCAACGACACGCCCATGGTCTCGAGACACGACACGGTCTGCTTGAACCGCTGCGCGTCCTTCATACCTTCACTCACTGACTGTCCTTTTGCGTCCACAAACGGGAAGTCCTCGGCCTTCATGCCCGCGAGCTCGATCTGCGTCGTCACCTCCTCTGGCGCAGCGAGCAGCTGGTAGAAAATGTGGTAGTTGCGCTCGTCCTGGCCCTGGAGCGACACGCGCGACTTCTCGAGCAAGTACGTGCGCGACTTGGCGCCGATGAGCTGGCCGAGATTGTTGAACTGCAGCTCCGAGAACTTGCCGAAGCGCGAACTGTTGTCATTGCGCGACGTCTTCGCGTTACCAAACGACTCCATGAGCGGGTTGGCGTCCAGCACGCGCTCGATGATGCTCGTCTCCTTCTCGCTGCTCACGCCGTTGGCGACATCGTTGTTACCGGCCGCCGCCAAGTGGGACATGAGGATCTTGGTCGTCTCGGTCTTACCGGCACCGGACTCACCGCTCACGAGGATACTCTGGTCCTCGCCAAACGTGCGCATGTGCTGGTAGCTGCCCGCACTCGTGGCGTACACGTGTGGCGGGAGCTCGCTGCGGTCCTTCTCCAGGTACTGCTCTTGGTCGTCCTTTGTGTAGATGTCCAGCCAAGCATACTAACAAGATGATAGCAACCGCAATGATGAGCAATTGAGTATGTGAGCGAGAGTTGCCAATTGTGGTGTAACTAGTGACCACGACGCGAAGAGCTCATTTCAATGAAGAAAGGGTACGTACAGGATTGACGGCGATACAGATGGGACCCGTGTATGTGTAGGGGATCTGGCGCAGGAAGCGCTGTTTGAGGTTATATAAAATGGCGGGCTCGTGCAGGTAGTTGAGGTTCACCATGTCCTCCACGCCGTTCGCGTTGCGCACTTGGTTCTGCAGCATAATTGCGTTTTTCTACTCCCACAAAAAGCAGCAAGCAAGCAAACTACGTTAGCAACTCAGCAAGTTGCATGCAAGTCGCAAGTATAGAGAGAAAGGGTGTGGTTACGTACGGGTACGGTGCGGATGGAGCCCGCCTCCGGGTGCTTGTCGCCATCCTCCTCGTTCGGGTCGGCCTCGAGCACGACCTCGACCGTGTCGTTGTTGATGACATGGCCCTTGGTGATCGATGCCTCGACCCAGCTCACATTCGTGTCTGGTACGTACACCTGTCAAGTCGTGCGGTTACACACAAGCAAGCAAGTTGTCGTTGCGCAAGCAAGCAAACAAGCAAACAAAACAAAGCACAAGAGTGAGCCATGTGGATCTTTGGTCGAGATGGATACACGCACACACACACACACACACACACACACACACTCAAGACACAAGGCAATGAACGTACTTTGGTCTGTTCGGCCTCCATGTTCACACACACGCGCGCGTGCTCGTTGTCTCTCTTGCTTCTCTTCTCTCTGCCTTCCGTCCCCCCTTGTTCCTCGGATGGAGCAAAAGGCGCTGTGGGCACCCAAATTTCTTTCGCTTTCGCTTTGCTTGTCTCGGTCTCTCTCTCGGTCGTCCGTCCCTCTCTTCCTCGCCCGCTTCGTTCCTCCCTGCTTCCTCAACCCCCCTCTCCGCGCAACCCTCCATACTCCAACTCCCTGATTGGGCAACTTGTTCAAACAAGTCGCAAGAGGCTCGTTTCTCTTGCTCTCTTCTTGTTTGTAACCCATTACAGGGACAAGGAGGGACAGAGGGAGGCGAGCAGCTTGGCTTCACTATGCCCATACTCACTTCAAGATGAAGGTAGGGGCAAGGAGATGAGCTCTTCCCCCAGCTGCGCCAGTACCTGAGGGAAGATGAGACCGTGGTTTTCCAAGAAGAGGTGAACTGCTCGTGTTTCCCACCCAAAAGGTGGTGAATCGCCTCAAATGTTTGCACAAAACAAGGTGCAGAAAGCCACTTCAAGGTTGCCAATTTTGGCTCCACTCGTGTCTTGTCTTGCTGTGAGTGAGTGAATGAACGGCTGGATCACCTTTGTTCTCTGGTTTGGATTCTTCTCTCGCTCTCCTCTCCTTTTTTCCTTGTCAGCTCCTTCTTACTTTTCGAGATCGAGATGTTCTCTGTTTCAGCATTCACATTTTAGTGAGCTCGAGCCGCCGCCCGCCGCGTTACAGAAAGAAAGTCATCCGTCGATCAGTCCAGTCCACTCATACCACCTCCATTTTCGTCTAAAGTGGCTTCACACATTTTTACATTATTTGTTCTCTTCGATGAGAAAAAAACGGTGAGGAAGAGAGAATGATCTTGAAGATGAGGAAGAGAACATCCAGGATCTGAATATGTGTGCTTCTGTCTGTCACCTTTGAGAAGCTGTTTGCGCTCTCTCCACCAGCAAAGCTGCCTTGGTTGGATATGCTAGGACGTCAGGTCATGTGCGCATGTGCATGCAACAGCGACATGTTTTTTTCTGTTTCACGTGAGCCAACTCGTATCTTTACGGCTTATTCCCCCTGACC
>JALBYZ010000181.1:0-47017 GCA_038050575.1 Globisporangium mamillatum | reverse complement strand
CAGTAGTACTTGCAGCCATCTGGGCCATCTAAGTTGAACTTCTTCTCATCCGAGAACACCACGCGGCTCCAGTCGGTGCGTTGGTAGATCTGGCGCTCCACCTACTCGACTCACTGCTTCTTGTGCGTATTCATCATGCATGGAGACTTGTTAGCTTTTACGTAGACGAGATTGTCGCACTGCTGAAGTTCGCACTGAACTGCGCAAACTCTTGCATCAACTCCAATCTCCTGGTGAAGCTGATGGGCGGTGAACTCTCCGGTAGCAGCATAACGCTTCGGACGGGTGAGGTCGTGGGTCTTCAACTTGCGAGGTCTTCCTGTGCTCTTCTTTGTGCCGTGCACGTCAGAGTACTTCAGAAACGCATCCACAACGGTCTTGGATCTTCCAACAGCCTTGGCAATGTCTCGGATTGACATCTTGGTGTTTGTGTACGCTATAATCTTGCCCTGCTGTAGCTTCGTCAGCCCTGGAGCATTGCCCATCGTCTTGACGCCCCCACGGCTAAATGAACAATGACGGCGGCGAGGATAATGCTCATTGTCACTTGTAAGTCGATTGTAAACCAGTAGCATCACGCATTCGCCCCCAAATGGCTAAATCTTGCGCTGTCCCTATCATTTTGTCGCCCTCTATAAACTTGTATCTCCCATTCCTGTGGCTCTAAGAAGTCAAATCGAGCTGCGATTTCACCACGAGATTGTTCTAATGACGTTCTCTAGCATACTAAAAAAGCTCGTCCGCAAACACAAAACTCGAAAAAAATCCACATAATTCAATTTTTTGCTGTCCTTAACTTTTTGACGTCCACTGTACAATACGAGAGGTTTTCTGTACCTCTGTACATCTTTAATTTTGTATTCTTGACAATAAGATGGTATTGTAGTATTAAAATACTTAAATATAATGTTATTAATAATTGGTATCTTCCAGGGAAAGAGTCGAACTTCGAAGATCTAACTATTGGACGCGGTGGCAAGTTACAGTTCATCACGAGATACAAGTATTTGTACGAGAACGGAGTACAAGCTGCGGCGGATGAAGGCTGCAGCAATGGAGATGAGACGCCTAAACAACATTGTACTATCAAGTCCACGTACATGAGCAAGGGATGCCATCGCTTGTGTGTTGCTTTTGTCGACATGAGCGATTCGAGAGCAAAGACTCGGTACGACTGGAGAGCTACACAAGTTATTCTCTACTGGTAACGGCTTCTCTTTTTCTCTTGTATGTTTTGTATTACATAGACGAAAGCTGCACGTACTCTGGTAGTATTTCGCGGGTCTAAAGTGAGACCTCAAGTGGCTTGAGCGAGTGCAGGTTCTTGTCTTCTTCCTCAAACTGCCACCGCTTCTGCGCCTTTAGTAGCGCGCGCATGTCCTTCTGGTTCGACTCGTCGACGAGCAGACCCTTGTGGATCGGCTTGTACTGGCCCGCGTCGTCAATATTCAGCACGGTGAAGTAGCTGCAGTATGCAAATGCCATAGTCGAAATAGTCGACGTGTCAGAGAACTGATGTCAAGAATGGCGGGTCACAGAATCGCAGCATTAAAACAGAGACGTACCCAGTATGGGACTTGCGCGTGCCTGGTTGATCCGCAGGGTCCACGAACACTTCAACTTCTACCTCCAAGCGGAATCGACTGATCACAGCACAAGCAATCCGGGCAAGACGATAGAAAGTGAACTCAAAGCCTCAACGAGTACTCGACGAAAGAAAGAATGGCAAAGCGGAACAAAACATACCGAACGTTGGCGACACGCGCTTTCAGCGTCACGACGTCCGAGGACGAGATCGGGAGCTTGAAGAACACCCGGTTCATCGCGATCGTGACCATGCGCTCGCTCTTGGTGAAGTTCTTGGCGCAGTACAGCGCGGCTTTGTCCTAGTTATGCAGCACAGCAGATCCATTAGTTCATCCATAGTTACCACACAAACAGCAATCACACCATAAATCGTACCATCCACGAGAGCAAGTCGCCGCCAAAGAGCGTGTTGTTCACGTTCAGGTTGCGCGGCAGGAACCAGTTGCGCACTTCGATCTCCGTGTCGCTCACGGGCACGTACTCTTCCTTGTCGCATGGCATCTCGATCAGCTCTTTCGACACAAACGCCATCTTGTCCACGCTGTCCTGCTCCTTGCGCCAACGATACGAGAGATCCTTGCGCTCCTTCGCGGTGTCGCGCATCTTCAGGCAAAAATCCGCCTGCTCGTCGTCAAAGAGAGGCGGGAGCACTTTGCGTGGACGCCCAAAGCGGTTGATCGCGACCATCGTGATGATCGCGCTGTGCGTGTGCTGAAACGTACCGGTCGGCACGTCGTGGCGGAATCCGCTGACCTGTGTAGCATGATACAGATATATCAATACGCTGTGTTAGCAACAAACGCAGAGACGCATCTGATACAACAAACTGAGAAGAGCGAGCGGCACCTGAATCGCCATGGACGAGTTGTTCATGCTGATCACCTGCCCTTCCGTGCGCACGAGGTCACCGTGGAACACGGGCTTCACGAGATCCACGCGGTCGAACGAGATGGTTGCAGTCGGTCCACGTGAAACACTGTATAGATAGACAGCAGGAGCGCATACCCGCACGCATTCATCAGCCACTCGTCTGCCTCAATGTTCGCCCCACACACAATCACATAAAGCGTACCGTAGCGAGATCGAGCCCGCGAGCACGTCCATGAGCTCCAAGATTGGACCAGTGGGCACCATCGTGCCCTTGAGGCTCTCATTACCCTGCGCATATCAAACACAGCGCATGCACAACATAGGAGGAATATACCGTGCGTTACCACTGCGCGCACGTAGCTCCTCAATTTCGTGCAGGACAGAGACAAAGCGAGCAACGTACGATGATCTCCGCGAACGCGAGGCGCGTATCCTTGGCGCGCACCTGCGCAGGCAGTAGGCGGCGCTGCCAGAGGTCCTTCACCGTGCCCACGAGCGCCTTCACGAGCATGTTTCACGTCTTTTTTCTTCTCGTCCTACTTGGTGCTTGGCGAATTGCGTTCTGATTGATTGATTGACTGCGTGAGCGAATGTTGACGCTTCAACACGAAGAGTTGGACGGAACAGTTAAGTCGACGCGTTCGGGAGACGGGCACTTCCTGCTGAAGCACAGGAACGGCTCTGTTATGTTATGGCATTTTAGCCATTTAAGTCGACCTAACAATGAAAGTGCCACTTTGCCACTCAAAGTGACAAAGTGGCTGCTCAACGAGCGAACCAGCAGCATGCCGTCATTTGTGATGCTTATTTACCCCACACATGCATGTCGTCTTGTCTCTGCGTGCCTTGTTGGGTGCATCTTATCACGCGCGGCATCCAATCAGCCAGGTCGCGCTAAGCACAGGCCGTCGGCGACGCAGACGCTTGCCACTGCGAGCTTAACTCGCTGATTAGACGAGCGCGTAACTCGCTGATTGGACGAACGCTTCGTGCACGACGCAGTCTTCAGAAAAGTCGCCCCACATGCTACTGCTGCTGCTGTTGTCACTGCTGAGCTCCTGAGCAAACCTGCGTGTTTTATCTATTCATACCTTGTCATGCACTGGTACCATTGGTTGTGTACAGCAGTCTATTGGATGCGATGCAATGTCATTATTTACTCTATCGTTTCGTTATTTACAGCACTTTGGACGGCGCCTGGCGTGCCTTGTATGCGCGCGCCGTGAGCGTGGAGATTTCGAGCGGGTCGAGCGTGAGCACTTTCTTCTCTTCGCCGTCAAAGAGCCAGCGGTGCTGCGCCTTGAGCAGCGTGCGCATGCTCTCCTGGTCACTCTCGTCCACCGCGAGGCGCTTCGCGATCGGCTTCTTGCGGTACGACCGGTCCAGGTTCACGACCGTAAAGTACCTGGTAGATTCATACGTACGCACACATATAGCCAGGTCCGTGAGTAGTGATCTCAAAAGCCAATGCGAATGGACTACTGTGTGAACGTACCCTGTGTGCGACTTGCGGCGCTCCTTGGAGCCAATGCGCTCGACAAACACCTCGACTTCAACTTCGACGTGGTAGCGACTATTGCAATTGTGCATTTAACAGAAAGGCCATAACGTCAGCAAACATATTGGCAAAACCAAGAGCTACGTTAAAACAAATGGCACATGCCAATCACTAGCTAATACGTACCGGACGCTGCAGACGCGCGCGTGCATGGTCACGATGTCGTCCATCGTGATCGGCAGCTTGAAGAAGATGCGGTTCATCGCGACGGTCACCATGTTGGTGTTCTTTGTGAAGTTGCGCGCACAGTACAGCGCGACTTTGTCCTGCAAATCCAATCAATTCAGTCAATCCACAGGGTAATGGTAAGTAAGCTCAGTGCCATCGATCGCTCGAATACACTCATTCGATAGCTCTTACCATCCACGTGAGCACTTCGCCACCGAAGATCGTGTTGTTGCGGTTCAGGTGCTTGGGCAAAAACGAGTTCTGCACCTCGATGAGCGTGTCAGGGATCGCCACCGTGTGCGTCGCATTGCTCTCGCTGTGCTCGAACACGTGGATCATGTCCTTGGTGATGCGCGGCAGCTGGTCCACCATGTCCTGCACGTTCTGCCAGCGCGCGCCAAGGTCCTTGCGCTGGGCCGCCAGCGCCTCGAGCTTCTCCACGTACCCTTCGCTCCCAGCGTCATCCACGAGGCGCGGCAGTCCGGGGCTCGGCCGCATCTGCTCGTCCAGCGCCACGCATGACATGATCGCGCTCAGCGTATGCACGAACTGGCCGGTCTCCAGGTCGTGGCGGTAGCCCGTGATGAGCGTCGAGAGCGACGAGCGCCCCGTGTAGATTGTCTCGCCTTCGAGGCGCACGAGGTCACCGTGCGCCACTTGACTCACAATGTCCACGCGGTCCACCGAGATCGTCGCGATACCCTTGCACGCGACACTGCAGTCGCAATATCAAAATAGCCACTCGGTCAGCATCACCACTCACTCACACAGCGCATATACAATACCGTAATGCAACACAGCACTAGCGGCTCATTGCAGACACGCACTTTTCCGCAACGGCGGCGCCAAAGATGTCGATGCGCTCAAGGATCGGCCCGGCGCTGATGAGTTTGCCGCTCAGACTCTCTTCCCCCTACATTGACGCATCCATTTATCATAAGCATCACAGGTCAGCATCCAGTCTTAGCCTCACATCTTGCACCTGTAGGCTGACAAGTCATCACGTACAATGATGTCCGCGTACGCGAGGCGGGTGTCGCGCACGTTCACGAACTTCTCGCCGTCGATCGTCTGCGTTGGCACGGAGCTCAGCGCGCGCTGCAGCTGGAGCGAGCGGCGCGGGGCCACCGCAACGGCGCGCTGCAGGGCTTGAGCGAACATGGCTATGCGTGCAACTTGTTTGTCTATCTGGCTGGCCGGAGTCTTGCGGAGTGCGGATGGAGGAGGGATCACCTGACGAGCGGCAGGCGGCGCATGAGGAAGTTGCCAATGGCGGATGGATGTTTTATTCGCTGCTCTTCAGCTTCGCATACAAAAATGTGGCAGTCGTGACACTGACGTCACGATCCGATCAGGATAAATAGTAGCAGGAAAATGTGTTTTCAAAGGCTCAGCATTGGTATAAAAGCTTATATATTGTCCTCCGATAATATCGTATTACCTCAATAAACAATGTTTGACAGGCTTAGGTCCCACGATTAGTTGCCGCACACTTTCGGCCAATGAAGATCGCGATAGGAGCGCTCCTTCCTGGTCGTTCACACGACATCTTCAAAAGCGCAATACCCCACCACTGAAGGGCTCCTGTTGTCATGGAAGCGCAGGCTTGCATTGCATATCAGTCGAAATCGCTGAGTTTGGAATTTGGCTCTCACTTGAGTGGACAACAAGAGCGAGGCGGGAGTAGAGTGTCGTGTCCTCATAACGCGTTCGGTCACCTCGTAAGTTGTGTTGTGGTATCCCTTGTGGTGTGATAAATGTTGCGAATGCAAACGCCACCGAGAGGTGGCATGTAACAGTCCGTCCTCGTGAAGTAATAATAAGCCACCGAGGAGACGATGGACTCTTCCTTTACGAGAACAGGTTGTTGTGCGACAGCTTCAAGTTGCCTAGTCTTGCACGGATGCGCTTACCAAATTAAGTCGGCAACGAAGTCAGCAAGTAAGTGAGTGGCATGTTGCGAAGTCTTCAGTTTTCTGAATAGAAGAAGGAAGGTGATGAGATTCAGCTCATAGAACTTTGACTATTGCAAGAGCCAGCAAACCAGAGTGATCGCCTTCGTGCTTGGAAAGACTTGTGTACGAAATGGGACTGGAACCTCCGACAACTGACTGATCCACGTCATGAGAGACTGTGGAGGAATACGAACGCCGCCGAGGTGTACAGTATTGGGGAGCACTGTGGAGGAGGGCTCTCTCTCTCTTCTTGGAAAGAAAGATACTTGCTGTGTTGCTGTTGCAGTATGGTGCATTGTAGCGTCAACTTGCCCAACTGTACGCTTGAGTCTCTTTCTTGGGCTTCACAAAGTCAACAGCAGAGCTGTTTGGATAGAGTGATACTCTTCAGAAATGAGAGGAAGATGAGGAGATTCAGCTCCGCTTCCTCGATTTCGACTACTGCAAAGAGCCAGGATTGCCACAATTGCGAGTTTATCTAATATCGGCCATGGAAAGAATAACGTTAGAATGGAACTCAAACCTTCGTTGGTGGCGCGTAATATACACGCACGTTTTGCGCGTATTACGCCACAAGTTGATGTGCGCCTGCAGAACAGTGTGACACAGAAAGCGGGACGCTTTCGGCGCTCGACTGCTGTAGCCACACACTTACATGTTGCTTCAATGCTCTCAACAATGCTGGGAGGAATCAAACCGCCGGGCGATTATGGGCCACGAAGCGAAGCGATCTTTTTGGCTGTTTCGTTCGCGCGCTATTATGAAGCAACCAACCAACAACACGCTCACTCAAGAAGGCCACCGGAGAATTGACCCTGATCGCGCAACCGCAGCACTCCCAAAATTACATAAATCGAATATTATACAGGTTTAGCATGCATTTCGAAAACCAACTTCCTCCGGTTCTGGAATTATGTAGCTATATTTCACTTCCAATTCTAGTCATAGTTTGCATCTACATTTTTAAAGAAGGGTTCGAATAACCCCTACAATGTCCAAATGCAAAGTCGTGCTTTGCGCAATCTGAGCAATGGTGTTGCTGAATAAGGGTTTTCCTACCGCCCGCCCAGCCTCTGCAAAAACAATCAGCTGCTCAGCCGAGAGGGGAAGAGAGCATTGAACTTTGGGAAGCGCAGTTGGGAAAGAGAAAGCGCCGCCAAGCAGCGCAACAACACTTCCAGAGAGAGAGAGAGAGCAGAACAGCGTGCGGCAGACGGCATTTGCAGACAGAGAGGAAGACACACAGCAGCAGGAGACGCCGAGCGACGATGGGTGCGTGACATCGGCTTTCTTCTTGCTCTCCTGATGTCGCTCTTGGTCCTTTTTCCCTTTGGCGCGAGCGGAAAGGAAAGGAGCTCTTCGCACTGCTAAGTGCGGATGGATTATTGGCTTGGCTAACATTGTATGCGCTGTTGTTGCGGGATGTGGTGGTGTCATTTGTATGTGTGTTTGTGTGCGTGGCGTCACGGTGATGTAGCTGACATGAACATGTAAGTGAGCGAGCTAGCTGCTGTCTGTCTGTCTGTCTGATATATATTATACGAGAGGTGGCACTGCCTGTGTGTTCGTCTTGTTAACATGGAAGAGAGAGAGAGAGTTATTGACGCGACCGTATCGTGTGTTGATTTGGTGGATGAATGAATGATACAATAGTAAACGCGATCGCGACTTGTCGGACGAGGAAGAGGACCTGCTGGCGTCGTTCCACGCGGTGCCGAGCGACGCGCAGCGCGTCAAGGTTGACGACGGGGATAAAGGAGCGGGCAAGCGATGGACCCCGGAGCAAGACGAGGCGCTGCGCACCGCTGTCGAAGAGTTTGGGCAGCGCAACTGGAAGGTGAGTCCTCCTTTCTGATGCGAGCGTACTATTATCCTGAGAAGCATGGTCTAACGCGCATCTCGCTCTTTACATTTGTGTGTGTTGTTATATGCGTGTTGTTCCATCAGTCGATTGCGTCACGAGTGCCTGGGCGTAACCATGCGCAATGTCTGCAGCGATGGAACAAAGTGCTCAAGCCAGGGCTCGTGAAGGGCCACTGGTCGTACGAAGAAGACAGCATTCTGGAGCGAATGGTGCTGCAGGGCTGCCACTCGTGGGGCGAGGTCGCGGCTCACATTCCTGGAAGAACGTACGTTGTCTTTGCTTGAGTGGATATGCAATTGTTGCCTCTGGTGGCTTACTTTATCGAATCCTTGTTTTGGTGCAAATCTTTAGAGCAAAGCAGTGTCGCGAACGATGGAGAAATCACTTGGATCCGAGCATTAACAAAGCGTGAGTAGCTTTGTTTCGTGTCCCACAATGGTTAGGTTATTTTAATGTACTGATCATTGTTTATTCTCATTTCCACGTCCAGACCGTTCACCCCAGAAGAAGATTTCACCATCCAGCAAGCGTTTGAGAATTACGGCAACCGATGGACCCAGATCGCTGAGTTGCTACCTGGTCGCACAGAGGACGCAGTGAAGCTTCGATGGAAATCGCTCAACCCAAACCTGAAAACGAACGCGAAACCAGGTCGCCCAAAGCTTGTGCCGGGAATGAACGCGAACAAGCCGCGCTCGACTGCCCCTCCAAATCCAGACGAGATCGCAGCGGCGATCATGGCACCGATCCCAGACATGAATAGCGGTGGAAACGCTGGTCTTCCGTACCAAGACACGTACAATCCTTCCTACGACTACAGCAACTCGAGTGCGTACGCGACTGTGGCTAGCCCGGATATGAGCGGCATGGCTCCATTACAAGCTCATCCACAGCAGCACCAGCAGCAACAACAGCTGCCTCAACAGCACCAACAACAGTCTGCGTACGCTCAGCCCCAGCCCCCGCAACAGCAGCAGCAACATGTGCAGCACCGAACCCAGCTTCCAAGCGATTTGCCGGAGCCAATTGTGGAACCACAGGAGTCAAAGGAGGAAGTGGACTCGAAGGACGCGGCGATCCTCAAGGAGCTCCTACGTAGCTTTTCGAATAGTTTGATGAGCTTTGACGGTTCTCGAGGGCTCACATCGATCTCGGACATGTCGCCAGAGGATCTGCTGGCGAGTGGAGAGCTGGACGAGATGCTGCGTCAAGTGTCTCTCGCGAACCGCCCCCCTGGCGCATCGTCGTCATTCCGCATGTCGGGGAGATCGTCTCGGTCGACGTCCAAGTCATCTTTCAACCTCTCGAGTGGCCACACTTTAAACACGATGGATTCGTTCTCGAGAGCGGTGCAGACGATGGGACACGAAGAGAAGAATGTGTTTCAGGGTCTGATTGACCAGCTGCGCGCATCTGGTGGCAGCGCGATTGGTGCCGACCCGAACGAAAGTAACAACAGCATGTTGAACCACCTTCCGATGGACTCGGGCATGTTCACTAGCTTTTCGAGCAACAGCGTGAAGAACCTACTCCACTCACTGGATTACCAAGACGACGACTCGGACAACGACATTGCGCGGAGCCACAGCACGATCGGCCTGTCGCCCGCGGTGGCCAACGCAACGAGCGAGATCGACGACCTCTTTGACCCGAGCGTGATGCGTCCAATCCGAAAGGGAGTACAATATTAACCAGCTTTCGCGTGTGCAGTGAAGAACAAAAGTGCGGTTACCATCGAAGATGAAGGTGGAAGAAAGGCGATACACCACCACGCACACACGCAGACCGACGTTGGGTAAGTTTATAATTCGTTATATAATTGTAAGAAGCAGGGACAGATAGTGCGAGTGATAAAATCGAATCAATTATCGTTCATGTGCACGCAGCAGCCTCTTGGGCAGGCAGGCATACAATAACTCGAATGGAGGCAAACAGCTACCCAAGAGAAATGGCAGATCGTAGTTGTTTGACACCGAGGAGCTCCACAATAGCTCTTCACGTAAGCGATTGGAGTAAACATGAATATCTGTCCACTGGCGGTCAACATCTAGAGAGGCAGGCAGACAGACTGGACGGACATCGACCGATTCGATCCAGCGCAGAGAGGGTACCGAACATGTCAACGGCGACACACACGTCATCACCAATCATCAGATCGTCAAGGAAGCCGGTCACCGTCTCATAGCGCACCCAGCTCAGTCCCAGACAGATTGCCACTGGCAGACAGCTGATGCAGCATAATGTATGGGCATCGTCACCTCCATGTGTCCTCAGTGGCCATAGATAAATCATCACTCACTGGGGAACCAGAAACCAGCTGCGGCTACTGTGCGACTCTCGTGCGTCAATCAATTGCATCAACTCCACAGAAGTGTAGCCATAGCTATACCAAATACATCGCATTCATTGGTTGAAAACCATCATTTATCTACTTCCGTCTCTTTGATTGGACATAAACAAGCGGGTTTCCGATTGGGTGGGGAAGGGGGGAAGGAAAGTCGAGAGTGACTGTGGGTGTACGAGAGAGAGCGCACTGTGTTGTGTGTGAGCGTGAAAGAGAGAGAAGACCAGGAAGGCCAGGAAGAAGGCCAGGAAGAAGACCACGCGACTCCGCCTGTGATCACACGCGCAAACCCGCTCCAGCCAGCAAGATCGACAAGAGCGAACGCCATGGGTACGTGACGCAACGTGTCTGTGTATGAGTGTGAACGTATGCCGTCTAAGCGATGGTGCCTAACTTCACATCTCCCGATGCGTGTGATGCCTTCCTCCTTTCTTCATTCTCTGAAATGAATTGGATGGGTTAACAAAATGAACTGAACGATAATGGTGGAATGGCGCAGTCGTCGACATTTCAATGTAAGTCCACGCGTGACGACCCCATTTTTCTACTGATGTTCCGCGCGCAAGGCGGGCACTTGCTTGCTTTCCATGCGGCTGACTGACTTGGTGTGCTGTGGTGCTACTTGCCTCTCTTTTCTTAGCAAGCGCGGACGTGAGAGCGGCATGGACTTCCAGAGCGATAGCGCCGCAGCGTACGAGAAGCCGCGTGACGCGCAGCGTGTGCGCGCCGAGAACGAGAAAGCCGGCGCGTTTGTCAAGCGATGGACCGCGGAGCAGGACGAGGCGCTGCGTCAGGCTGTGAACGAACTCGGACACCGTAACTGGATGGTGCGGTTTCTATTCATTCTTCCTTTTGGAGCTGTCTTCTGATCGAATAGAATAAGATACTGATCAGTGTGTAATCGTTGGCTGTTGATTATTGTAGGCGGTTGCGGAGCGCGTACCGGGGCGAGACAATGCACAGTGCCTCCAGCGCTGGAACAAAGTGCTCAAGCCGGGGCTCGTGAAGGGTCCGTGGTCCGTGGATGAGGACAATCTCCTCATGGAAACGATGCTCAAGGGCTATGACTCGTGGCGCGAGGTCGCGGCGCAAATCCCGGGTCGCACGTACGTTTTCGTTGTTGTTTTTATTCCGCGCTAGTGTTGGCGATTACGATGATGTGTTGAATGAGCTTAACCGTTGAATCGTGTTTTGTTTGCTGCGTTGCAGTGCCAAGCAGTGCCGTGAGCGATGGAGAAACCGATTAGACCCGAATATCAACAAGGGGTACGAGACGCTTATTTATGTATGTGTGGGGTCGATTTCTTGTGCTTAATGTTTTGTGGTATTGTTTGGTTACACACTCGTAGTCCGTTCACCGAGGAGGAGGACAGCATTATCGAGCAGGCGTACGAGAAGCTTGGCAACCGCTGGACGCAGATCGCGGAACTCTTGCCGGTAAAGAAAGCTCTTTTTCCTTCGTGGGTTGAGGATTTTGTGATGCAATAGGACGATGCATACTAAGCGAATGCATTCGTCCTTACATATTACCAGGGACGCACGGAAGACTCGGTGAAGCTTCGCTGGAAGACGCTGAACCCGAACCAAAAAACGTACACGAAGCTCGGCCGCCCACGTTTGCTGCCAACGGACCAGATCGACAACCCCGAGCTCGGCTACAGCCCAGGCCCAGGCTCGTACTACAGCGATGAGTCCAAGAGCGTGACGTCGTCGACTCCATCTTATGTGCCATCGCCTCCGAGCTCGGTCGAGTCGAACAACCAAAGCAACAACCAGTACGTCGACCAAAGCAGTGTGAAGCCCGAGCTGAGCTCCCCGGACGCGCTTCCAGAGCCAATCATCGGTGAAAACGATTCGGACGAAGAGATGAGCTCGGAGGACATCGTGATCTTCAAGGCGTTCCTCCGTGGCCAGTCGAGTGGCTCCATGCGGCTGGACGGGAGCTTCCGCAACCTTTTGGCCGATCTCCCGGAAGACATGGCGAAGAACTACCCTGGCTTGGCGGGCATCAGCGGCTCATCGTCGCGAAGCTTACAGCGCGGCTCGAGCATTTCGTGGGCGCCGATTGAAGCCACGGGCGAAGCCAAGTCGCAGTCGTCGCGCGGCAAGCTCGTATCCATGATGAGTCTCGGCAGCGTGCGCAGCGTGAGTCTTCGGTCGCTCACCGAGGAGGACCCATACTTTGCCAGCGAAGGCGATCTCAACCGACAGCTCAGCGGAATGTCGCTCATTGAAGGCATGGGCGACGACAACCAAGTTGAAGACAACCAGCAGCTGGACAACACCGGCAGCGGCACCAGCCATGGCGAGTATATCTCCAAGATGGACAGCTTCGAGGACGCGCAGCTGATCGCTGATGCGATGCTACATCCGGTGGTGGACCTGACCAAGACGTCATTCACAGAGCAGCTCAACGGTACGGGCGTCAGCTACTTGGGCAGCAGCAGCAACCAGGTGGTCGGTGGGAGCCAGACAGAGATCAACGAGGCGCTGCTGAATGAGTTCTTCAACCCGGAGACCGAAGGCATTGGCGCAGCGAATGGAGAAGGCGTTGGGAGCGCGACGGCGACGACTGCAGTGGTGTCGGAGCAGGACTTCTACAACGGCGACGTGACGCTCGACCTGCTCTCGGCCGCGGATCGATTTGAAATTTAAGTATTGCATTGCTCTTTTGTTTTGTTTAAAAAGCGAGGGATGGATGGATGGATTGGATGATGCACTTTCATTTCCTTCATTCCCTCCCATGATTCAGGTTTGCCGCGTGTTGAGTGGAGGGCTCAACAAGTAATACACTATTTTGCGGACAACAACTACATCAGAGTGATGAAATACAGCATTGGGCAGCTGCACACTAATTGCAACGACCCGAATGAGCAGGACGTCACCAACTGTATCCCTTCATCGACCATTAACGGCAAGAAGCCTCCCTTTGGTGCCTGCGATCTCGCTTGCTGCCAGTGCCAGAGAACGACCTGTTCGTGTCGCTAGCAGCGGACATGGACTCGTTCACACATTGTGGCGTTGTTTCGCATTTCACGATAATATGTAAATGTAGCCGTGTGTAGTACTGCGAAGATCCTCTATTTTAGTACGCTACCCCTTGAAAATCCAAAAACAGCCGCATTTCAAAAGCAAAAAAGGGAAGGTGGCGGTCGACCGACCGCACGTTCGTACGAGAACGCTTGGGTGTCTGGATGACGACGGAGCCGCGGCGCGTGGGCGCGCATGCGCATGTACAGGTGCAGACCCAGATGCGAACGAGGAGCTCTTCGCGCGTGCGCAACGTCACGTGGACGCAGCTGTTCTCGGACAGTGCAAGCAGCAGCCAGAGCGCCGTACCCATGCGCGCAACAGGGAGCACGAATCCTCGCGGTAGCGCTCCGGCCAGCGCAATGCCGCCGTCTCAGCAGCAGCTACAGCAACAGCAGCAAGCGCCAACGCCGCGCTCGGGCCACGCGGTGACGATGCTGTGTCCGACCGAGAGCGTGGTCCTTTTCGGTGGTTCGAACGGCAAGGTGTTCTTCAACGACTTCTACGTGCTCGAGCCGAGCCACTACACGGCGCAGAGCGATACACACCAACAGCACGATGACACCGACTACTCGAACGCGAGCGAGATATCGCTAGAGGCGAGCGCCGTGGGTGAGATCGCGGGCCTCTCGCAGTCCTCGGCGGGCTCATGCGACGAAGAGCTCGCGCTGCTGCAGTCCCAGCGAGCGCCGTCAGAGTCCTCGCAATCTACCACAGCCGGTACGTCGTGATGCAATCTTTCTACGGATTTTGTATTTACGTGCGATCTCACTGTGAATATTGACCGAACATGTTGTCGTGACTGTGCACAGAAGACCGCTCCGAGCCATCGCCTCTGTCGCTCGAATGGAAGCAGCTGGTGGTAACATACGCGCCGACGCATTTCGCGTCGTACTACGAGTCGGGACCCATCTCAAGTAGCGAAAACCACACGAGCAGCATGGATTCACAAGACAGTACCGGTAGCAGAAGCAACAACAACCACCGCCACGAGCCCGCCGAGTTCCCGTACATGGGTGGCGGACGCGACTACCACTCGATGCACTACATCCCGACGTTGCGCAGCGAAGAGACGCAGAAGGGTATGCGCGTGCTCGTGCTCGGTAACATCCTCGTGGCTACGGAGGACGAGAAGAAGCGCTTCGAGGTTGACGAGTTCCGTATCGACGAAGTGCGCATCCGCCAGTCGATGCTCGAGGCGCAGTGGGTGCCGCACAAGTTCAACAGTGCCTGGAAGCCGCGCGCGCGTCATGGACACAGCAGCGTGGTATGCGTATGGAAGTTTTGTTTTTGCTGATGACGATGGTTGAGTGTGTATTTAGAGCTGCTAACAGCGATATGTGTCTCTATGTATGTTGCGGTATATGCAGCTCATTGGTGACCGGGTGTACGTCTTTGGCGGCAAGAATGCGGAGACGACCAAGTTCTACAACGACATGTTCTACTTTGACGTGCGGCTGAACCAGTGGAAGAGGCCGCCATCGACGGGAACTTCGCCCGCGCCGCGCGCCTACCCAGGCATGGCGGCGTGCGGCGACAAGATCTTCATGTACGGCGGCTACGACGCGCAGCAGCAGTTTGGTGGCATCTACGTGTACGATGTGCTGTACTCACGCTGGGACAAAGTGATGGCGCTCGGCGAGAAGCCCACGGCGCGGATGAACCACACGCTGACGTTCGCGCCGCCGCACCATCTCATCATGTTTGGCGGGCGCGAGCACACGAGTCGCCAGAATGACGTCTCGCTCTTTGATACCAGCACGAACACGTGGAAGTTGCTCAGTCCCAACAGCAGCACCGGCAGCAGAAGTAGTAGTACGCAGAGCCAGCAGCGTAGCAGCAACATCCCTCAAACGACATCCTCCACATCGCCCGTGGGAAGAACGGCGCATTCTGTCGTGCTGTACGACAATTCTTCGTCATCGTTGTCGTCGCTGTCGTCTCGCGCACGCCGGAAGAAACCGGTAGCGCAGCGACTGCTGATCTTCGGTGGCTATAAAGGCTCGCACGTGTGGCTGAACGACCTGCAGCTGCTCACGATCTCAGCGGAAGTCTTTCAGTCAGACGCACCAATAATCGCGTCTGCGCCAGCGCTACAGCTCCAGGTACAGACACAGGCAAAGCGAACGCCCGCAGGTGAGAAAATACTCTTGTTGATGTTGTGTGTTGATTGTTCTATGTGTGACCATTACCCTTGGAAGAGCTACCTACTAACTGGTTGTCGTCTTTCCAATGTCTCTCCCCACTGTAGAATCTGGACTCGGGTCGTCATTCGGCCACCATTACAAAGAAGACAAGGCGCGCTCGGTCTCCGCGCCAGCGCGGTACTCTCAGTCGCAATCCCAGTTTCAACAGCAACATCACCGACCGTCCTCTCGAACGGACAATCCGTCAGTGCTCACCGACATCACAAATCAGACCGCGCAAATCCAAGCGCCACCCGCCACAGCCTACACCCCCGCAGCGGCTGTAACTGCAGCTCTCTCGTCCAAGAGACCACTGAAATCTACATCGCATGGATCAGGTATGTCGCTTGCGTAGAAGAGTAATCCTTGCTCGTGCTCGTGTTGACATTTCATTCAACGTTTACGCAATAACGGGAAATTTGGTTGCGATTCTCTTCTTTAGACGCGCGCAGTCAGTCGAAACTCGCAGATTCGAGCCACCTCTCGAATCAGACGCGCGAGCTGAAGAAGCGGAAGCGGACGGTAGACACACAGGACAGCATGAGCAGTGGCGAGCTCTTGGCGTCTCAAGTGTCGATGCAAACGGCGATCATCCAGCTTCTCCAGCACTCGGAGCGCATGGAAGAGGTGCATTTTTGTCGATGTTGTGGGAACCTGTCCAGTATTTTATGTATGGAGTCAGTACTCGAGAGAGCTAACGTGTGTGAACTCTGGACATCCATCCATCCATCCACCCATCCGCTCGTTCGTTGTAGGAGCAAGCGAGCATCAAGTCGATGGTTGCAGAAGCGCAGTCGCGCCACCAGCAAGACGCGCTCACGCTACTGGAGAGACTGGAGCACGAGCTCGATGCTGAGAAGCAGAAGAACAAGTCGCTGGAGAAGCAGCTACGTCGCTCGGAGGACGAAAAGATCGAGCTAAAAGAGCAGCTGGTGGCAGCGGACGCGGAGCTTTACGCGCACAGGCAACATCTGCAGGCGAAAGCACCAAAGCCCAGCGAGAAGGTGCGTGGTCAATGAGAGTTAGGGGTATAGCAGTTTGTGATAACCACCATTGTCTGTGATCATCGTCGGTTGTGTTTGTTTACCAGATCCTCGAAGAGATCCAGCAATACCAGTACTCCGCCTCCAACACCGTGGAGCAGCGACTCCTGGCGATCCACGAAACGCTGGAGGACATGCGCCACGCCTCGGGCGAGCGCACCGAGACCGACGATTCGCCCCAGAAGAGAGACAGGTACCTATTCGTGTGTGTGTGGTCCATTTGTATGAGCATTTGCATGTGTATGCACATTGCATGTGGAGGTTGTGAGCCGCTTGCCTTCCTCCTATGGAGACGCGTTCTCGAGGCGCTACTCATCGAGGTCCATTGCAGGCGCCTCGTGATCGCTCTGCTGTCCGTCTCCAGACATCGAGAGACTCCCAGAGTAGTCTTCTCTATCTACTGATGACTTTGTCGGCGTAGAATTCCCGTCAAGGACAGATACGGATAGAACAGAACCCCTGCATTTGCATGCTTTGAGTGTGTGCTGTCGGATCCAACATCGCATATGTCTAACACACATATCTTTTTCTTGGTGCTGTGTGTCTACATTCGATAGCATGTTCCCGGACGACGACTCGACAGGGCCGACCTCCCAGCCGCACATGTACCCGGAGCGCGTCGTGATGAATCTCGAGGAGCGTCTGCGCTCGGCGCTCGCATCCAACGAAGAGCTCCAGGAGGCGGTGCGTGGAGCTGGAGCAATTCTGTTGAGAGCCCAGCTCATTACGCTGCGAGACTAACTTTACGACTTATGTTGTGTGTCCGGCAGCTCATCGTCAAGGAGGCGAAGCTCAAGCGCGCGGAGAAGAACTTTGAGCGGACCCGCGACTTTCTCACCTGGATGCAGCAGCAGCAGCAAAACGACTGAGCTCTGCTGGTTTCTGCTTTGTCGTGCCATCGTCCACACTCGTGCGAATATGTATTCAACCAACTAACAACTGTATGGCAAGCCGCATATCATTACCTGTTGCGATGTAATTTCAGGATATTTAGATGTAACAACAACAACAAGCAAGCAAGAAAGCTGTTTGTGAGTGCTCACGCATCACTGTGAAGCCTACTTCAAATGGGAAATTCAGCAAGTTTGAAGCTTGGCTCTGTCAGAGGACAGTTCATGTGTCAACGTTGCATTCCCATTCTCTCTTTTCTATCAAACGGCTCGCAGGGAGTTCATCTCGCTCAGGATGTTACTCACTGGCCCCGCGTGACCCTCCTGCGACGCGAACGACTCGAGCAGGTTCGAGAGCAGGTTGAAGTCCAGGTCCAGCGGTTTGTCGGCCGCGATCTCGTCATCCAGCTCGGCGTCTTCATCGTTCCGTGCGTTCGCAAACTCATCGATCTGTTCAAAGCGCGCAAAACTCTTGGCCATGTGGGTCGTCGATAGCTCGGCGTCCATCTCCGCCATCGCCGCTTCCATCCTCGCGTCTTCATTTTCATCGTCGTCACTGTCGTCACTAGCGCTCGAGTTGCCAAAGTCATCGTCATCATCATCGTCATCATCGTCTTCGTAGAAGTACTCGCCACCCTCAGAGAAGCGCGGCCGTCGCTCTTCGCCGCTGCCGTCGCCGTTCAAGATCTCCATGAACGCGCTCATGTCGAACTGGATGGGCTCGTTGCCCTCGACGCCGTCGATGCCCGAGACACCGCCCAAGAAATTATTGAACATCGTCGCGATGTTCTCAAGTTCCTCTGCGCCGCCAACGCTTTCCAGATCCTTCTCCTCAGCGTTTTCTGGTCCTGCTCCGCTCTTCTTCGCCATGCCCATCGACAATTCCACCTGTCGCAGCTTCTCTTCCAGGCTGTCGGGATGCACGTACAGCCACGAGTCATCGTCGTTCTCCACCAGCGTCTCCATCTCGCTGTTGCTAGGATCACTGCTACTATCAGATCGCAGTGCTTCGTCGATGAGCTGCCGCCAGGACTCGCCAAACTGGTCTTCCTCGCCAGTCGCATACAGGATCTCGAGCCCACACGTGAGCTTCATGCCGATCTCCGCTGCCAGCGCGTGTGGATCCTGTTGCTGCTGCTGAGACGACTCGGTTTCGAATCCTGTGAGCGCGTTGCGGTACTGCGGGCTCTTCTGAAATGGCTTTGGCGCGAAGAACTGTTGCTGCTTAAGCTGCGCGAACATGCAGCGTGAGAACGAGACCATGCGAGCTACAGGCTCATTCACAGGCGAGAACAGCTCCATTTTCGTGCAGACGGACGTCGCGAACTTTGGTTCTCGGTAGTAGAAAGTCTTCACTGCCGCGCTGAGCACTTCGGGTCTCTGTGCGAGCACACACGCAGCTTTCGCTGGCAGTAGACAGCGCACACGGTGGCGGTTCTCCTTCATGAACGGAGGCACCTGGTCCAGTTTGGCGTTTAGCGCACGCTGCATAGCGTCGCTCGCTTTGGTTCTCAGTGGCTGCTCGAGCGCCGCGTGGATGCAGCGCATCGCTGTCAGGTCCGCGAACGGATCTTTATCGGAGCTCTTTGTCTTCTTGCTCATCTTCTTCTGCTTCCGCCTATTTGCTTTATCGTCGCTGATCTCTTCTGGCACAATCGACGGCGACACGAGATGCAGTGCCCCGTCCTTAAGCAGCACGCGGCCGTCGCTGTTATCTGGATGCACCCACTCGGGCAGCGCGTCCGCGCACTCGATGAGCAGGAACTCGCCGTCCCTGTCGCGCACGCGCACGAGCACATTTGGGAACTTGGTCGTGAGCTCCACGAGCAGCGCTGTGACTACCCACTCGTCCTGGATCTCGTCGCCTACGTGTGTCTCGCCTTTCAGGTAGTAGCACATGATACCACCAAGATCGCCGTTGGCGCTATTGTCATTACCGTCATTGCCAATGGAGCTGCTCGCGTGCTGGAGCGCGAGGTGGAACTGGTGGCACTGCCAGATGAAGCCGCGCGTGAACTCGCGCGCGAACGCCAGCATCTCGTCCCGCGCGCGCATCACTAGCGCCTTCTGCGCATCGTCATCACCACCATCATCTGCTGATACAAAAGAAGAGAAGAAGAGCTCGTACGTGATCGCGTTCTCGTCCGCTGCCAGCGGCGCATCCGGGAACATCGCTGCCGCCATGTATGTAGTGTATTGATTGACCTGGTAGGAAAAATGGGAAATGAAATTGATTGGGTGACCCAGGCTGTACAGTCATTAACTCAAATAGTGGACTCCGGAGGCTCATGACTTGCTTGAAGCCGCAATTGATAAGAGAGAGCGTGGGACAGAAGATGTCGCTGAGCGCCAAGGAAGAGGTGCGTTCGCTGCTGCTGCTGCTAATAGCTGCTGACGGCGAAGCTACTGCTAAGCGTCTGCATCCATTGTATGTATGTGCTCATGTGTATGTACGTGTGTGTGTGTGTTTTATGTCTCGGGTTCAGGTGTGCATCGTGGACAAGGACAACAATGTGGTTGGCAAGGCGGACCGCGCCGTGATGGTACGGACCTGCATCTGAGCGCAAGAGCGCGCTGCATACTGTAGTGGTAGTGTACAGCGCTAGGTGGTGATAGTAATTCATTGCTGGTGTTGACGAATGCATGAGCTGATGGATTCTTCTTGTGTCGTTCTGCTGCTGTGCTCCCCCCGTATGACCGACTGTGCAGCGCGCGTTCAACCTGCCGCATCGAGCCTCGTACATCGTCATCAAGAACTCGAGGTAGCTCGCTCCATTCCTCCTCTATAGCGCCAGCTTCATGCCCATTTGTTATCCTACTAACCACCTTACTATGCTCCTCTCACCCCTCTCTACGATGAATGCATTCCAGCGGCAAGTTCTACGTGCAGCGCCGCACGATGATTAAGGACTATTGTCCGGGCATGCTGGACCCGACGGCGGGCGGCGTTGTGCAGTTCGACGAGTCGTTCGAGGACAACGCGGCGCGCGAGGCCGAGGAAGAGATGGGCGTGCGCGGCGTGCCGCTGCGGTACATCGACACGTTCTACTATGGCGACGCGCGCAGCGTGGTCTGGGGAGGACTCTTTGATTGCACCTTCGACGGGCCGCTCGTGCTGCAGCAAGAGGAAGTGGACGAGGTGCTCGAGATGACCGCCAATGAGATCCTGCAGCGCCGCGATGAGTTCACACCCGACGGCATCTTCGCGTTCGAGCGGTACCTGAAGATGACGAAGAGCCAACAGCAGTAATAGGGGACTCGGATCACCTTACAATAACAATGCTCTATGCATTTGAGCTCACAAATATATTTGCCGGCTTGTCTGTCTGCCGTCCTATCCTGTCTATCGCTTCAACCCTGCTTCTGTTTCTTTACTCTGCCCACGAACGAGTCCATGCCGTGGAGTCCCCCTGCCAACGACATCGCCAGGTCGTACACTGACACTGGTAGCAAGCGCGAGACCAGGAGCATCCAGGGAAACACGGATCCGCGCCAGCCGCTGGAGCAATAGATGAGCATCTTCTTGCCGTCCAAGATTGCGGAGAAGATGCAGTCGACGACGTCCTGCTCCTCGAGTAGTGGTATGAGCGCTCGCGTGAGCTTGAGCGACCACGAGTCGCCCTGGAACGCGCCGTCGAACATCCCCGTATCCACTCCACTTGGACACACGAGCAGCGTGCGAATGTGCGTCACGCGGTCTCGTTGAAGCTCCAGGCGTACTAATGACAACAGCGGTATACCAGAAGATGAACAGTGTTAGAGTTAGCCAACGAAAGTATGCGATCATCTGGAAGGCAAACGTACGCGACTCGTGGAACGCGTTCGTCGCAGCTTTGCTTGCGCAGTAGTCGGACAGCCCCGCGCTGCTCGTGAATCCCATCTACACACATAGCACAGGCATGCACGCATGCACACAGCGACACTGTTAACCACGATGCATCCAGAGTGTCAGAGCACAAATAAGAGCATCACACGCACCACGGACGAAACCGAGACGATCATCGCGTCTCGTGTGTCGTCTTTCTTCATAGACGGCAGCACAGCGCGCACCATCCAGAAGTGCGCCAGTGTGTTGACAGCGAACGTTTTGCGGATCTGCGTCGGAGAGAGCTCGAGCAGTGGGCGGCCCGCGACGACCCCGGCGTTGTTGACGAGCACGTCGATGCGCTTCGGCGCGATTTGCTGCATAATCTGCTTCACACACTCGCCCACAGCACTACATGCAGTACAGATGCAGAAACAGCGCATCCACGTCAGCAGCTGCCTCATTCGCATCCGATCATAGCAATCTATACAAACTCACACCTGTCATCCGACACATCACACTGGTAGGCGCGCACGTCGCAGCCACTCGACTGCAAGCTTGAGCGCACAGCGTCGAGCGCGCGTTGGTCAATGTCGATGAGCACGAGCGTCACGCGCTTGGCTCGTGAGGCGATCGTCTCCGCGAGACGGCGGCCGATGCCGCTGCCCGCGCCAGTGACGAGCACCACGCGGTCGTCCAGCGGGAAAACTGAGTGTTTATTGGAGAGGAGCAGCCAGAGCAGCAGCAGCAGTAGCGCAGAGACAGCGGCCTGCCACGCCATTTGGATGCGCTCCATGCTGAGTTCTTCTTGCCGTGCGTGGCAATCAATTTGAAGGCGTGTCAGTGTGGGGATTGGATTCGCACAAGTGAAGAGGTTCCTTTGAAAGATGATTTCGGAAGCTGATAGCGTTTTTGAGAGGGAAATACGGAATGACGAGCTGCGATTTACTGAAAGGATCTTCAATAGAGGACGGTGGCGGTGGTTGAAACTGGCTCGTTTATGTTCAGCAAGGTGGATATACGAGTCACAAACCTGTATAAATACATATCCGAACTGATGACTCAACCTCAAGTCGCACAAAATCCGTTTTGCAAAGCTGTTTATATCAATACCCTGCTGAATGCGATGAGATATGCAAATATCGTATCGCACACAGTTGTTGAGCTTGACTTGGTCACGCAACAATTACGTTGTTGTGGTGGATCTTGTTGGCTTTCGTCCGCACCTTTACGCTTTGGCCCCTTTCACGTCACGTCACTTCAGAATCGCTTTCGCCACGCACACAGCCACACGTTTGCCTTCTGGATGTGCGCTCGTGTCCGTTTGTATTTCATGACCTCATTTGCGTGCGAGTGAGTGCCTGTCTTGTGAGCAAGCGGGCACAAATTGAGCTGTGAGCCAGCGCAGCAAGCCAACAAAGCAAATAAGCGTAAACACCTGGCTTGATTGTTTTGTTAATTTCGAGGCGCAAGTTGGTTTGGTTTGATTTGTTGGGAAAGAATCGATTAATCAGATGGTAAAAAGGGGTGCGCACTCGTTTTTAAGGGTGTTGCAACAAACTTGACCCTTTGTTACCAGTGCTGCTGCTGTGATTTGTAAAACGCCAGGGCAGTTTGTTCAATCAGCGCAAGTGACAAGCGCTGTTCACTCCGGCAATTGCGCATTCACCCGTTGTTTGCCAGATCGAAGGGGTCAGGAGCTCGGACCATTCGAAGCGAAAACGCAATATACCTACCTTACATGGGAGTCACATTGGCCCCGAGTGCGAGGAGGACAGCACGTCGATCGAATCACGCTGTTATGAGCGAGAGGACCTGGGGTGCAAAGACCTCAGGTCCGCTCGCTATCGTCGGACGATTTTGGACACGACCGGATCGCAGTATAGAGTTGCTTTGGGATAGAGGACGCGGTGCAAGACGACCTACCTCAACTCGTGACTTGAGTGTTAAATTCAGCGCGACAGCCGCAAGCTCAAAGATGGACATTTTATATGTTGCCTTGTATGCGTGAACTATTCCAAACGTTTTGCAAAGTAGGGAGCCTATCAGCAACTTCTTGAACAGGTCTGGCCTCACAAAAATATTGGGCTGCGCGTGCGTTCCATGATTGCAGCAATCAAGTGGGCCTTCTCTTGTTTGAGCTTGACTAAAGTGGTATCCTATAAGACTGTCCAACGCATTAATGGCAGATAGTAGCAATAGATAGACGATAAATCTTGCTTTTCAAATGGTTGACATAGACAACTCGGACGGATGCCGCTTGCAACTGGAAGAAGCAAAGCTGCCTCTTTTGAAAATGTTATTTATTTCCGCCCGCATTATTGACACAAGACCCCATGTTCTGTGCTGCGCTGTTCTGCTCTTGTCGGTGGGGCACACCTTCGGCCTTCGTCCGCCTCTCTCTGACAGATTCTGGACTCCTGAGAACGCCCTCTGCGCCTTCTCTCGCACCGCGTTCGGGCACGCACGCCACTGGCCATTGGCTCGTTTTCCTTTCATTTCATTTCTGCGTCCTCGCCAAAGCCCACAAGGCAAGGTCGCGTTCGCGTCAATAGCGAGCGTTACTGCTTCCTGTTTCGTGGGTTGCGCTTGCGAGGGTGGTGGAAAAGGTGAAGCAACCTCAAGCCGCAATCACTCCAGCTGCCGATCTTGTGACTACCGCCATCTGTGAGAGGAGGGTAGAAGACAGCTCTGCAGTACCAATACCAGCACAAGCCGTAGAAGACGCGTCCAGTTTCGGCCACGTTGGCTACGCTGGTGTGGTGACCGCAAAATAACGTAAAGAAGCAACCAAGCGTCGTCGTCGACAGACGAATGCTCGCTCGCTCTGACATGCGTGGCCCCAGCTGGGATGCCACTCTTGGCTTTTCCGCAGTTGCCCGGGCCCATCACCCCCTCCCTCCCTCGGCATTGTCACTCGTGGCACTCAGTTCACTCGCCACGCTCGACTCGGCCTCTTATCTCTTCTTCACTCACGATCCCTTTGGCACGGAGCCAACAACCTCCATCCCCACCATCTGACCGACTCTCGGCTGTGTTTTCCTTCTTCTTCTGCTTCTTCTTGTTGTTTGTGTGTGACAACAAACACGCAAGTCAAACAGACAAGCAAGTCAAACAACGAACACACAAACAAGTCAAGCAAGCAAGTGCACAAACGGTCTCGCTCTCTCTTCCTGGCATCGCCGCAGCTTTTCAGTATCGCCATCGCCATCGCCATCGCCATCCAGCCAACTAAAGCCGGTTGGTCCCGTATCAGAAAGCCACCGAGTCGTCGCATTGAGCCACGGACGTATTGCTCAGGTCCCGCCGTCCGTCCCATCCTCCCAGCATTCATTCGTGTGCAGTGAAGAGAGCTCCGGAGAGTTTCCAGTCCCTCCCTCCAGTCGAACGAGCCAGAACACCCAACGCGCTCCTCAACAAGTAAGCCGGCCCGAGATCCCAGGTCCGAAAGATCAAAGATCCCCCGTTGTTGCCAGTTCAAGAATCCCAAAGCGTCGACACACTCACGGGAGGGACCCAGCGCCGTCCGTCCACCCGTCCGTCCGAGTTCCGTCACGACCCCAAAGTTGACCGACCACCAGTGGCTGGTTGAGTTGGATCGATCGATCGTTCACTCGTCCGTCTGTCCACTCAGTTGAATTCATTCATCTGCAGCCAGCAGCTCGTTGTCGCCCTAATCAGTTTTTCCCTCGCGCCTCACTGAAGTGAAAGAGAGCGGCCGAGGCTCGACCCGTCTTCCTTCCGATCTCGCATTCGAAATAAATAAAAAAGAGACAGAGGAGGGGATGGCGTCGCTCTTTTCGTCTACGGCCTCGGGAAGTAGAAGCGCAGGAGGAGCAGCAGCAGGAAGCACCACTCACGCACACGACCCCGCCCGCAGCTTCAGCCGCAGCCTCAGTCTCCAATCCGCCGCCTCTGTGATGCACCACCCGCCGCTCTCGTCCTCCACCGCAGCCGTCCCCATGACCATGAGCTCGCCGTCGTCACCGTCGTCGTCTTCTACCAACGCCCTCGGCGCCGTAGAGGAGGCGCGTCGCTGCCGCTACAAGACCGGCAAGTGCAGCAACGCGCGCTCGAGCAAGCGCAACGGTCAGCCGCACCAGCTCTGTCTCTACCACCGCGACAAGGCCAACCAGATCCAGCGCAAGTTCGACCGCCAGAAGCGTCAGGTCATGCGCGAGCGCAAGAGCTGCTCGTCGTCCCCGCGAGACAGCGCCTCGCCCGCGTCCTCGTCCAGGTCTTCTACGTCATCCCAGTCGCTATCGAGTCTGCATCGCAGCCACCTGCAGCTCCACTACAGCCAGCCGCACCAGTACCACCACCACCACCACAAGTCCCCACTGAGCGCCGCCTCTACAACTGCGTCCATCGCCAACAGCAGCAGCTTTGGCAGCGTGCGCAACGTGACTAACTTTGCGCCGCGCTTCACGAGCCTCGCCGCCAAGGACCTCGACATCTATTCGGACTCGGACGCGAGCAGCCGCTTCTCGACCGACAGCAGCTCCAGCGACGTGTCGTCCTCGTCCATGTGGGCGGACCTGCCGTCGCCCGTGTCGGCCTCAGCGTTCATGGGGTTGCTGCGGCTCACGCCCGTCGCAGCACCGACGTCGACCTCGACGCCGACCCCGCCCCCGCCTTCGCTCGCGTCCCCGTCCAGCGCCGACGGCCTAGCCACGCCGACGGACCCGCGCATGATGATCACGCCCACCGCGACGTCCGCGGCCGCGCAGGGCCACCTCTCGCACGACGAGATCGACTTCCTCTGCTCCGCCATGCTTGAGTGAGTCCGCTGGCAGCTGGCGCAAGTGCTGCAGTATCTATCAGGACGTTGTGCTGTAGCCAGTCAGTCGTCCGCCATGAGCTTTATCGCTTTCTTCTCCCTTGCTCTCTGTATTCTGCGTCCCTCTGTCGTATCTCCATACAAAACTATAATAATCTATCAACAACGCGTGCTTCATACACTATCTATCGCTCTCATGCTCATGATATGCGGTCTTTCTCATCTTGTGGGTGGGATGGAGGTACAAAGTGTAGTGTACCTTGCTTCTGAAAAAACGGAGTGTGAAAAAAAGAATGGCAGCGTTTGCCATTCGTCGACAATCCATCCATCCACCCCATTCGTTCTTCTATTCCATCATCATGTCGGAGTCGGTCGGTGGGTGTGGGCGAGTCCCGCGTGGATGGCAACAGTCCGTAGAAAGCCGTCGTGGTCGTTTCCAGTTTCATCCACATTCATTTATTCTTCGCCGCTATTTGGCCACTGCAGGCCAATCCGACGACGGTTCGGTTCGCTCGCTCATTTTTTTGAATGCGAGCCAAGCCTGGCAAGCAAACGGCGCGTTCGTTTCTCGTATAAACAGGAGCAATCGATCATTGGAAGGCTCTTCGTTCGAGCGCGCGGCTTTGCGAGAGGAACAGCATCAGCAAGAGAGCGTGGGTGGCCGGCTGATCGGATTGCACGGCATCGTTAGCGCCAGAGGTGCATGTGCGCTACTGCTCCTCAGCACTGAAGACGACAAGTCTGCTTCGCTCAGCACACATTACATCGCCTCACGGACGACGCCAACTCGATGGGCAGCAGTCTCCAAGTGCACTTACGGACCGAAACTCTCAGTAACATCAGCGACGACGACGTTGTCCTCGTGTCGCGTCAAACGATTGCGCAGATCGTCACCCAGACCAAGCGAAGGAGGAAGCCAAGCGGCGGAGGAGCGGTCTACGAGTCCGCCTAGAGGGGGGAGGACTCTTAACACCCGTAGCCAGCGCGGGCTCGACCGGTCGCTCTTTAGTAGAGTTGCAAGGATACACGCAAGTGGCGATGACCGCTGAGCCCGCGCTTGCCTCGCTTCCAGTTCCAGTTCAGGCGCCGATTCCAGCAGCTGCCGTAACTTCATCTCCAACAACAACAGCCACACACAAACCGCCCCCACCGCAGCGCTACTCGCTCACTGCGCTCTTGGCTTCGGCAGACGTCACGCCACTTGACCTGTCGGCGAACCACTTCAAGCTACTCTACCTCATCAGCCTCTACGCGATCGCATCCAACTCGACCAAGCAGAACGAACGCTGGATCCGCCACGTGCCGCTGCTCGTGCTCATGTTCGAGGGCATAGTACGCGGCAAGTTCGGCTTCGACTATGCGCCGAACTCGGTGCGGCTGTCGTTCAAGGGCCGAACGCTACGCCGGTGGATTAACATCTCGCGCGAAGGCACAGCGGCGATCAACGATCTCTGGGAGCTGCACTTGCTCAATGGACTCAAGCTCTCGAGCGACGACTTCCAGCCGATCACGGCCTACCAGGTCTCGACCAAGGGGCTCGCGATCCTGAGCTACCTGCCCGGCAACCTCCGGGACGAGGTCGACAGCTTCATCTACCCGCCCAGTCCACTCGAGAAGAAGCCGCTGCTCGTCTCGTACGATGGCTCCAAGTTCCAGCTGCGCTCCGGAGGCTACTGTAAGGTGAGCGCGATCACCGAGAGCGAGGACGTGTCGTACGTGAGCTCTCCTTTTCTGCCGCGCTGTCTACGTGCCACGAGCGGCTACTACCAGGTCGAAGAGCGCAACAACCGCCATCGCGCGGGTGAGTGCGCCTCGGGCGTGAGCTCCATCAGCACCAAGACCTCGGAGGCCGTGACACTCGGCGACGTGTACGCGCTCGTGGGCGAGTGGGTGCCCTTCGGCTCGAACCAGATCGTGGCACTGAACGAACGCATTGGCGCGCTCGACCGGTGCCAGGGCGGGATCCTGACGAGCGTCGTGGATCAGGCGCCGACCGACACGCAGTTCCACGTGCCGCTGGGTCAAACCCAGGTGCGCATCCTCGACTTTGACTTTGTGCGCTTCATCAACTTTGAGGCCGAGTCCCATTTTCCCGAGACCTCGGGCATCGTACAGATCGAGAGCTTCGGCATGCACCTCAACTGCGACGGCTCGCTCATCTACGGCATGAAGGTCGAAGCGATCATGGACCGCCGCGGGGACGATGTCTCGATCGACCACCTCGCAAGACTGCTCGTGGACGTGCACCAGGACTCGTCGCTGCTCGTGAATGATCTGCTCTCGCGATACCAAGTGAGTCTGCTCGAGATGCTGTATTTAGGAGACTCGTTCCACCGCAACAAGTACAACTGTGTCATGGCCAAGCAGATCCGCCCCAAGCTCCCAGCCAAGGAGTACGTGGACAACCCTTTGTACGCGAACGAGCTCGCCCAGGTACTCGGCGACGTGTACACGAGTCATGACATCACAGCAGACGACGTGCTCGTCGTCGGACGCGCCGGGTGTCTCTTCTCAGGACCCAACATCTTCAAGTACGAGAGCATCTGCACGTCGTACGTCGCGCTCGTGTGCCGCGACATCTTCATCAAGAACTTCTTCGCGCGCACGTTTGTGCTGGACGCCACGCTCAAGGAGATCCGCAGGTTGATCCACAAGGTGCACGCTGAGCCAGGGACAGCGCTCCAGGTGCGCGAGAAGCTTGCCGTGGTCTCAAAAGACACGATCCTGCTCGCCGAGACGCTTGAGTACCTGCTCGACTCGCTCGAAGACATCCAGATTGCCCCGGAGCCCGACCTGTCAGCGAGGGCAGCAACGAAAGGCGACGCGAGTATTAGCGAACGCGGCGACGAGAGTGACGCCGACGTTGAGGCGCGGCTCTTTCGCGTGCTCGCACTGCACCAGCTCAAGGCGCAGACGACGATGCGCTGCCACGACTCGATCAAGCTCATGGAGAACACGATGCTGCAGCTCGAGCAGCTCCAGATGATCGCCGAGTCGACCGCAACCAAGCAGCTCGAGCTCGCGTGTCAGCGCGTGAATCTGAACACCCAGGGGCTCATGAAAGGTGCCGCGCACCAAGAGCGCAGCCTGCTCACGCTGCAGGCACTGCAGTACCTCGTCGCGGGGCTCTTCATCTTCGACGTGATTGACCGCCTCTCGGGCGGCACGTGGAACGTTCACATCCCCACGTGGATCCTGGACTACCTCGTGGACCCCGTACTGTCGTACCCGTTCCTCTGGTGGGGGCTCAACATGGTCGTCTACGGTTTCTTCTTCTGGTTTGTGCACGTGGCCTCGCGCATGCTCTCGCACCGATGGCTCGGCTGGTCCACTGTGCGCATCGAAGTGAACCAGCGGATCGACCAGGAGAACCTCCAGAGATGGCTCGCGCAGCGCAAGATCAAGCGCAGCGGGGCGATCCGCGTCAAGGCCACGAGCGGCAGCGCAGCGATGCGGTTCCGCAATTTTGTCTGGGAAGAGACCGACGCGGCGCTCTGGGGTGGCATCACCCCGAAAGTGGAACTCATCTACGACGAGAAGCACAGCTTCCTGCTCTTCGCCTCGCTGCGCTTCGACACGAAGCATTCGTGCGTGCGAGAGGACGTGTGCAGCGACAAGTTCCACGAGCTGTTTACAAAGAACGAGATCTACGCGAAGGAGAAATCCGAAGTCGTGCACGAGAGCACCAAGAAAGTGTACCTAGGTGTCGATACGTGATGGTTTTTGGCTGAGTTTGTGTTTGGTGGAGTCCAGAAAGTGAGCGGTGGCACACGCGACGCGGGACGAATGGAGGGCAGCGAGTGGGCGACTTTCAAGAGCACCACTGAGTGGCAGACACATATGTGTGTGATGCGCTAGTGAACCAGGTGTCGGTGCAGAGTCAAGCGGAACGAGACGAGCCTTGAGTAGATCATCAAAGGATTGGGCGAGACGACGTACTTTGCCTTCAACCTTGGTTGCCACTATGCAGACTCGAGGCCTGGTGTTTTTGAGAGGGACGGAAAACATCGAGCTGCGACGGATGAAAGAAGGCAATGAACATGAGGAAATACGAACCCGTCCAGGATCTGATCGACAGCTACCAAGGCACCAAAAGGCACGAAGATCTGAAAGGAGGAAGCAGCACCATTACCCGGTGCGATTTAGAGAGATCCCTAATTTAACTGAACAAATCTGACTTGTTCGGATGCTTGCAGACCTTTACTAGGCGCTCTTATGCTCTCATACACCAGCTCCACTCGAACGCACGGAGCTCAGCTCAGCCTGAATACCAACCATTCCACGGCTGCACTCACTCTAAGGGTTGGCAATACTCGTCACAGAAACCAAAGCTTGAACCGCCTATTCAACACGTATCGGCTATCCACCATCTTTGGTTGATAACGCTCAAGATTTGCACAGCACAAAGTAGGCTGGAGTAGATGTACTCTTCTCTTGCAAGTTGTATTAAACCATATAAACCTTTTTAATGCATTTGTATCTTGACTTGTTATTACAAAACTACACCAAATTCGTAAAAGCATCCAAGTTTACCTCTCTATACATACTTAGAAGAGGTCTGAAAGGCACCAATGAAAATGCGGCCATTTTTCTGGTCCAGAAAGCAATTGACTATGCTCCTGCGCCACGCGTGGGGCGTCCGGCGGCGCGCAGGCGTCCCGAGCGGCGCGCACCTGCGCCATCTGCAGCGCGCTCTCTCGACGACAGCACCAGCGACACCGCACGACAACCACCAGAAGAAGCTCGCGCCGGCGGAGCTGGGGCCGTACATGAACGACAACCTGGAGCGCTTCACGCCCGACATTGTGCGGAACTTCAGCATCGTTGCGCACATCGACCACGGCAAGTCGGTGAGTTTCAGTTGCGTCCAATCTGTCTTGTGCTCGTAATGAAAGTGTTTTGTATTTGTGTGAGGCTGATGTACTTCGTGGTGTTATTGCTTTCGTGCAGACACTCGCAGATCGCCTGCTGGAGATCAGCGGCAACATCACCAAGCGCGACCGCGACAATGCGCAGCACATGGACAACCTCAAGGTGCGTACGCTGTTGCAATCGTATTGACTGAGAAGTGTATAGCTCGAAGGACTAAACACATCCACGCGGTCATGTACAGGTGGAGCGCGAGCGTGGCATCACGGTGAAGGCGCAGACGGCGTCGATGGTGCACTTTGACCGCGAGAACAACAAGACATACCTGCTCAACCTCGTGGACACGCCCGGCCACGTGGACTTTAGCTACGAAGTGAACCGCTCGCTGTCGGCGTGCGAGGGCGTGCTGCTGCTCGTGGACTGCTCGCAGGGTATCCAGGCGCAGACGCTCGCGACCTACTACGCCGCCAAGGAGCGCGGGCTCCAGGTCGTGCCAGTGCTCACGAAGATTGACATGCCGCACGCGCAGCCAGAGGACTCGATTCTGAGTCTGTCGAGTCTTTTGGACGTGGACCCGGACACGGTGCTGCTGACGTCGGCGAAGAGCGGCATCGGCATCTCGGAGGTGCTCCCGGCGGTCATCGAGCGGCTACCAGCCCCCAAGTGCGACCCAAATGCGCCGCTCAAGTGCCTGCTCGTGGACTCGTACTACGACGACTACCGCGGCATCGTATGCCTCGTCAAGGTCGTCGACGGGTCAATCTTCCCGGGCGATAAGATCGTGAGCTCGCACCAGAAAGCCAAGTACGAGGTGCAGGAGACCGGCGTGCTGCTGCCGCACCGCTTTAAGACGAGCGGGCTTCACGGCGGCCAGGTCGGCTACATCATCGCCGGCATGAAGACCACGACCGAGGCCAAGGTTGGGGACACGTTCTTTCGCGAAAATGTGCCGGTGGAGCCGCTTCCGGGTTTCCAGGAAGCCAAGAGCATGGTGTTTGCGAGCATGTACCCGACCGATGACTGCAGCTTTGAGGACCTGCGCGTCGCGATCGAGAAGCTCACGCTGAACGACGCGAGCGTGACGGCGCAGATCGAGACCAGTGGCGCACTCGGCATGGGCTTCCGCTGCGGCTTCCTGGGGCTGCTGCACATGGAGGTGTTTCACCAGCGGCTCTCGGACGAGCAAAACATGCAGGTGCTCGTGACCGCGCCGATGGTGCCGTACACAGTGATCGACCCCAAGGGTGAGGCCCACCACGTGGAGACCCCCGGAAGCTTCCCCGAGACGACCAAGTACTACCAGGTGCTTGAGCCGATGGTGGAGGCGTCGATCATCACGCCGACCGAGTTCCTGGGACCGATCCTGAGTCTCGCCAAGGACAAGCGCGGCATCCAGACCAACCTCGTGTACCTAGAGGACGGACGAGTGATCCTGACTATTAACGTGCCGTGGCAGGAAGTTGTGACCAACTTCTACAACGAGCTCAAGACGATCTCGTCCGGATACGGTTTGTGTTCTTGCTCATTTACTATCTGTCTTCGCTTTGTTTCATTACCAATCGTTTTGACTAACTGACCTACTGACCGACTGACTGCCATCTAACCATTTTGACGAACAGCTACGCTCAACTACCGTGAGACGGAGCCGCAGAAGTCCGACATTGTCAAGGTCGACATCCTCATCAACGGCAAAGTACTTGACGCACTCTCGTTTGTGTGCCACCGCAGCAAGGTAAGCGATGCTTTGATAGCTTAGACAGTGTCGCATCGCCGCCCCAATGACTGAATCTCACTGCCATTTACACACACTATTGTTTGACTACCCAGGCGACGATCGACGGGCGCGCGCTGTGCCAGAAGCTCAAGAAGGTGATCGACCGACAGCAGTACGAGATCTCGATTCAGGCGTGCTTGGGCGGCAAGATCTTCGCCAAGGAGCGCATCGCGCCGTACCGCAAGGACGTGCTCATCAAGTCGGGCAAGACCGTAGGCGGCGGCGATGCCACGCGCAAGAAGAAGCTGCTCGCCAAGCAGAAAGAGGGCAAGAAGCGCATGAAGACCGTCTCGAACGTCGCGCTCTCGCAGGACGCGTTCTGGTCCGTGCTTTCCAAGTAGAGACTGCGACCACAGGATAGATTTTGTATAGAGAGACAGAGTATCAAATCAACAGCCCCACGTGGGCCAGTATGCCATGAAGTAGGTACCTGTTCGTTCATTACATGTATCAAACATACATGTATCTATGCACACCGTACCTGCCCAGGCTTTCTCTAAAGCTTGGCCTTGGCAAAGTCCTCCTTCATGAACGCGAGCGCCTGGCCCACGTCGTCCACGACCTGGTACGCCGGGTGGTCGTCGTGGTTCTGCGGCCCCACGTGCATGCCCGTGAGCGTGAGCAGCGACTTCCAGCGTCCGCCGGCCTCGTTCGCACCCTTGATGTCGGTCGCAGGGTTGTCGCCGACCATGTAAATGCGCTTCACGTCCGTGTGCTGCGCGTCGATGAGTTTCTCGGCGTAGTTGAACGATGTCTTCTCGGGCTTGCCGAATAGCGTCTGGTCCAGGTGGTGGCCCGTCGTGCGGTGGTAGAGGTCCTCCATCACGGCTCGGAACGCGCCGGCACCGTAGCGCGGCAGGTGGAACTCGCCCACGTACTGGAAGTCCGAGCACGCCGAGTAAAGCGGCACGTGCTGCTTGCCGCCGTGGTTGCCGAGACGCCCCTCCTGCGAGCAGAGCACGTCCATGACGATCTGCAGCTCGCGGCCCCAGTAGATCGGGTCGATGAGCACGAATATTGCACCGAACTGCTGCTTCTCGAAGCGACCGCCGTGCGGAAAGTCGCCCGAGACCTTGATGTCTGGGTACATGGTCGGGTAGTGCGAGTGCAGCTGGCCAACCGTTACGACGTTCTTGAAGCCGTAGTTAGCCATCACCGCGCTCAGCTCATCGCAGTCCTTGCCGACCGCGAGCACCAGGTCGTCCGCATGCTTGTCCGCAAGCATGCGCATGGGCGTGTGGCTCATGCACAGGTACTCGGCGTCGACTTCCACGCCCAAGATCTGCGAGATCTGCTGCGCCTTCTTCTGCTCCGGGTACCCGCCGCCGTTGGTCATGATCGCGAACGGGATGTCGTTCGCGCGCAAGTCCTGCAGCACCTCTCGGGCGCCGGGGATCGGCGTCTTGCCGCGCAGCAGCACGCCGTCGACATCGAAGACCACGCCGAAGGTGGAGGCCGCGCGGGTCTGCAGGGAAGACGAAGAGGAGGAGAGCGCCTTGCCGGTGGTGCGGCGCGCAGCAGCGGTGGAGAGCGAGGAGAGCGCGCGTCGCGGGAGCATCATTGTGCTGCAGCTCTTCCTGCCTGGCTTCGTCGCACGATCTCTTGAATAGGAAGTGTGGTGAATGCGAGTGAAATGAAAGATGGCTTGGCTTGGACGTTACTCAAGTTGCGCAGATGGCGCAGAAAGATCGATTGGAGAACCTGCAACGTCCCAGCAACATTAATTTGCCCTTTCCCTGCCCCAGCCCTTAGGACCAGGGTTCACACTATTTTTGCTTCTTCAAACAGCAAATGGTGTGAACCCTGACCCTACCTAAAAGGTTTTGAATTTCTCGTGGTTTTTTCAGCCAAAAAACCACATACAAAAGTCTTGCTGTGGTGTTTGCGTTTGTGCAATCATAATTTACGAAAATACCGTTTCTACACGACATGTTTATGAAACAAAGCCCAGTACTCAGTTTTAAGAACCGGAATAGCAAAAATAGACGCTTCAAGCTTCACTACTAGCAAAAAATTACCCAAACAGCCGCGGCAACCAAACATCAAATGCGACGAACCAATTCGTTCGTACGCTCTCCCTGCGAATGCGCAAACGCGTCGCGGGAGGAGCCACGTCTCCAAAAGAAAGAGACCAGCGGAACCGCGCAAACACAAAGCAAGCAAGCAAAAGCAAACAAAAGCACTTGCTTGCTGGCCCCACTCTCCTCACATCCATTCTCCAACTTGCGCTGCCAAGAGCTCATCCCAGCCAGCCAGGAATCCCTCCCTCCCCCCGACACCAACACATCCCACCAGCATGGAGAAGGCCCCTGCCACCGTCGCCGCTTCCGCCCAGCCGTCGACGCGTGAGACGCTCGGCCGCCGCCCACTCACCCTTCCAGAGAAGATCCTGACGAACTGGGCCGTGGGGCTCGCGAAGCCCGAAGTGGAGCCCGGTCAGATGCTGTGCGTGAAGGCGCAGTGGACGCTCGCGTGCGAGATCACGTGGAAGTCGATGGACAAGACGTACCAGGACATGGGCCGTCCGCGCATCTGGCGCAACGATCGCTTCTGGCTCGCGGTGGACCACACGGTGGACCCGCGCGTGAACCACCTACCGACGCAGCAGATGATGATCAAAGCGTCCACGGACTTCGCGAAGGAGGCCAACCTGACCAACTTCCAGCCACCCAACACCACCATCCTGCACACCGAGTTCTATCGCCAGCGCGCACAGCCGGGCCAGATAGTCGTCGGTGCGGACTCGCACAGTTGCTCGACTGGCGGCCTCGGCGCGTTTGCGATCGGCTTGGGAGCCGCGGACGTCGTCATGCCGCTTGTGACGGGTGAGACCTGGATCAAGGTGCCCGAGACCGTACTCATCGAGTTTGTGGGCAACCCGCCAGTGGGCATGGGCGGCAAGGACGTAATGCTGTACACGCTCGGCATCCTCAAGTGTAACACGGTGGCGATCGGCCGCTGCGTCGAGTGGGGCGGCAACATCTCGGCCCTCTCATGCGACGCGCGCTTTGCGATCGCGAACATGACGGCCGAGTTCGGCGGTATTGCGGGCGTGTTCCCTGCCGATGAGCGCACGGCCGCGTACATTGGCGCGCGTGACGCGCACAAGGACGACGCGATCTACTTCCGCGCAGACCACGACGCCGAGTACGCAGAGAAGTACCAGATCAACCTGGACAACCTGGAGCCGCAGGTGGCGCTGTACCCGTCGCCAGACAACGTCAAGCCTGTGAAGGAGGTCGCCGGCATGAAGCTCGACGGCTGTTTCATTGGCGCATGCACGACTGCGGAAGAGGACTTGGTGCTCGGCGCTCTGGTGCTGGAGGCGTGTATGAAGGCCGGCATGACGCCGGTCGCACACGGCAAGCGTCGCGTGACCCCGGGCAGTCAGATCATCATCAACAAGCTCCGCGAGCACGGTCTGATCGAAATCTACGAGAAGGCGGGCTTCACGGTCGGCGCGCCGGGCTGCAGCTTCTGCTTGGGCATCGCCGCCGATGTCGCGGGTGAGAACGAAGTGTGGCTCAGCTCGCAGAACCGCAACTACCGCAACCGCATGGGCAAGGGATCGATCGCAAACCTGGCGTCAGCGATCACGGTCGCGGCGTCGAGCTTCAGCATGGAGGTGACGGACCCAACGCCGTTCCTCAAGCTGATCGACGAAGCCAAGTTCTACAAGCTGGTGCCGCGCGGCGCGGCGGCGACGTTCGAAGTGAGCGAGCCGGTGCCGGAGCTGGCGACCGCGTCTGCGGAAGACAAGGAAGGCGCATCGGAGGCGCTTGCGACGTTCGCGGCCCAGATCAAGGGTCGCGCGCAGGTGTTTGGCGACAACATCGACACAGACGCCATCCTCCCGGGCGAGTACCTGACGGAGAACGACATGGAGAAGCTCGGCAAGGTTGCATTCCTGCACACGAACCCGGACTTCCGAGAAAAGGTGACGGCGGGCCAGAGCATCGTGGTCGCGGGCCACGGCTTCGGCTGCGGCTCGTCGCGCGAGCAGGCCGTGACGGCGATGAAGGGTGCGGGCGTGCAGGCGATCATCGCGCGCTCGTTCGGCTACATTTTCTCGCGCAACTACCAGAACTTCAGTCTGATGGGCATCCAGCTCAACGACGACCGCTTCTACGAGCTGGCCACCGAGAACGCCGAGATCACGCTCAACATGACCGGCCGCACGATCGAGGTGGGCGGCGAGACGTTCCGCTTCAACATGTCGCTGTTCGAGGAGCGCCTGCTGGCGGGCGGCGGCATCATGCCGCTCTACAAGAAGTTCGGCAACCGCCTCTTCCGCGTGGCTGTGCAGGAGCCGAGCGACGCGTCCAAGTCGAGCTGCGGCAGCGGCGGCGCCAGCAGCGACTCGGGCTGCGCACCGAAGGCCACGGCGGTGGCTGGCGGCGGCGCCACGGGCGACCTGTCCTGGTAAACGCACGACACGAGCTCTGCGTGGTGTGGTGAGCTCCTCATTAGTGTAGTGATGCATTAAATTTGTTATATAAACGCAGGCAACTTGAACACGCGGCGAAGGATAAATGAAAACACATTGCGTGCAGCTTGATAGGAATTTTATTTGCGGCGTGGGCTGTTTTTATTTTTAGACCGTTTTCGCATGGCAAGCAGACTTCTTATGACGGACGAGACGCCCTCGTCCACACAACATGAGATGAGATGAGGCAGAAATGGTCGATCGCTCATTGCCTGCGCCAGCCTTCGACTTCGATTTGAGTTGAGGTGGCCGAGTCAGATAGGACAAGACGTAGCAACAGGTCAAGTGGGTGGCAGTGGGCAAAGCGAGAATGGCTACAAGCGGCGGTGCCAAGATCCCGCCCGACTGGCTGCGTGAGGTGCGTGTGCGTGCGTACATGCCTGTGCGTTCGTTCACAGTGGCTTCCTAATGATCCCACTCTGATCAGCAGCTGCATCCATTCCATAATTCCAGTCATTCCGGTGCTCTCGTTCCTCATGGAACATGCATGCAAGTGTCTGTCTCACATGTCGATACACACACTCCCCATCTCCATTCTCCTTCTTTCCTTTGCATGTGCCGGTAGCCGCACTTCCCCAGGCGCTCGGACCTGCTCGTGGCGCGCAAGCTCGAGGCGCGCCAGCTCGCCCTGGAGCTCTCCAACCACGCACACAATACCAGCAGCAGCATCAAGACGCGGCAGTTCGCGCGCTCCGAGACGATCTTCCGCGACTCGTTCCGCAAAAGCGGCGCATTCGACTTCTCTGGCCAGCCGCCCGTCGACGCGTCGCAGCTCCACGTGCGCGCGACGTGCAGCGGGCTCGCGACGCGCTCGGCGGTGCTGGACGCGCGCTCCCAGAGGAAGCACAGCGAGAGCCTCAAGTTTGAGCCCCATGAGATCGAGCGTTTCAAGGACATCCCCAAGGCGGACAATCTCAGAAAGTGGTGGACCCAACAGCGCGACGGGTACGTGGATGACCCGTCCGCTCTAATCACCCACTCGCTGCGTCTGGAGCTCTTGCGCCGCGGCCTCGAAGTCGGACCGATGGAGCCTGCGAAAGTGCGCTGCCCGGCGTCCGTGGACGAGCGCCGCCAGCTCCAAGTCAAGAAGGCGCAGCTCGCGGACAAGGTGCAGCGCATCACGCACTCAGTCTCGGTCGCGTACCTCAAGGATGGTCGCGCCGAGACCGCCACCATCGCGCATGCGCCGGACCTGTATGCACAAGAGCGGGTAACTATCGTGTGGTTTCTGTGTTACTTGGGCTTGTTGGCCTTGAATCTGACTCTTCTGTTTCTGTGCTTCTCTATTCGTCCAGAGGGTCGAAGGTGCTACTGCTGGTGGTGGCTCTGGGTCTGGGTCTAGGTCTGTAGTAACTCGGTCTGGTGGGCCGCTGTCGGCGGCGTTCCCGCTCGTGTCGCCCATTAAAATGGCGCCGAGCACCAAGCGGAGTCGCCGACAGAGCCTCGCCATCGAGAACCTCTTCCTCGAGAGCACGAGCCAGCGCGTGCTGCTGGACCAACTCAAGACCTGTCCGCCGCCATCTTCTGATCTCACTAACAGTAGCAGCAGCAGCGGCTTTACGCGCTCATGGGCGACTAATGCGAGCTCCTTCGCGCTGAACAGCGACCACCAGCAGCATTTACAGCAGAGTGAGGACCCGCAGCAGTCGCCCAACCAGTCGACTGGGACAGAAGGATTCCACAGCACGATCCGATGCAGCGGGTTCTCCAGGTGATAAAGAGAGAGAGAGAGAGAGAGCACTGCAGATTAGGGGCATCCGGTATATTTGAATAGACACTCAACGAAGCCAAGCTAACGAGCCGTCGAGAGCAACCAGCATAACAAGAACAAGAACAACGTCAGCTCAAAAAAAGCGCTACATGTATATTTCAGATGAAGGCGCTCGGGGTTCAATGTATACATACACCAAATGCAGATCTCTCTCTCTAGTTACTCGTCCGACGCGTGGTCGCGCACCCACTGCTGTATCCAGGCCACGACACGCTCGATGTTGGTCTCCATGTCCTCGACCGTGCGGCTCTCGAGCTCCTGCACGATCTCGGCCGCGTAGCTCTCCATGGCTTCCTGCAGCACCACCTGCATGATCTCGCACTCGACGTTTTCCGCCACCTTCTTCTCCGAGTACCCACGCTTCTGCAGCCGGTCGAAGAGCGTCGTGTTGTCCACGCGCAGCACGAGCACGAGGTCGAACCAGCGTTCGGGGAAGAAGTCGCACGTGTGGAAGTCCACGATCTTGCCGCCCTCGGTCATCATGTCCTCCATTTCGTCGCACACCTTGTCCTCGTCCAGCACGAAGCAGTCGAACTCCTCGTCACGGCCCTCGTGCAGCTCGCGCTCCTTCACGAGGTCGCCCACGTTCACGTGCTGCAGCTGCGTGCGCTCCTGTCATATTCCAAGCCACGCCAAGTCAATCAAAGCAATCAAGCGTCAGTATCTCTGCGGAGACAGCGCCAATTTGCATGAGCTAAGCTCCAGCGGGTAGCGCATACAGTTCGAACTTACTGCGAGCAGCTGGCACATGGACGTCTTGCCCGTGCCGGGCGTGCCGGTCACGAGGATGTTGGGCAGGCGCGGCATATTTTCCAGGTCTCTTCGCGCCTGTTGCCTGTGCAAATCGAACTCAACAGCTCAATTGTCCGTTTGGCAAAAAGCAGCAGCCACTCAAAAACGATCAAAAACCCACTCAATCACAGAACGCACAATCTCACCGCCCTGGGTGGTGTATTTTTTAACATCCAATGCCTGTAACAAACATGCAGAAATAGGCCAATTTGTATGAAAACTGAAAATTGTTTTATTCTGGTAAATAGCCAACAACGAAGTGGTTCGGTCGGCCACACAGCCACGAATCTCAACAGGTCATTGCAGTTTTCGTCAAAACCAGGTTCCAACTCACGGTCGAGCTTCATTGCGTCAAACACAGTACCCAGGACAAGGTGGCCGCATGTTTATAAAGATTTTCGACACATATAACACGCAGCCCATCATCAATAACATGTACCACTCTTGCGCGCGCGCATATTGTGTACTGGACCGCGCACGAGCTCGAGCACGACGCGTCACCAAAACTGCAGCGTCAGCGAGCGAGCCAGAAACGACGCCGCCAGGAGCAGCGCTAGCCAATGATGCTGTGGCTGGTACGACGGAGACCACGACGGCGATCACGATCGTGAACCGTTTCTGGTGCGGCATGAGCGTGCCGTGGGCAAGACGGTGAAGCTCATGGGCACGACGGCGGTCGGTGGCAAGCTGCGCGTGGCGAGCAAGTTCGCGAAGAACCAAGTACGCGGGCGAAGACTTGTCGTACTAGTTCTGCAAGATGTCGTCGATCATTGGCCCTCGCTTCTGGTGCACCACATGTGCGGGCTTCGACTTGTGCGGAAATCACTGCTACGCGCTGAGTGGGCACGGGCTCGAGGTCTCGGGCGAGATCTTCAACCGCGTGCAGGAGCTCGCGCTCGCGCGCTGCGTGCGCATAGCAAGCGACGTGGCGCTGCTGGTGCTGCTGCGATTCGAGATCTGCCGCTCGAATTTATTTGAGTTCAACTGGCTGGCCGTCATCGTCACGTACAAGACACCACGGGGCCTGCTGGCTCGATCCCAAACATCCGCCATGAAGTGCGCAAGTTTTTCGTCCCGCTGTTCATGGCCGTTTGCTGCGACCGCGACGACGTTGATGTGAAGGACGAATGGGAGCTCGAGGACGATAACGCGGCCGAGGTGTCCGCATCGTGCATGGCTCGCTCTGCGAGCGCGAATGCAAGTCCCCGGAGACGCTTTGCATCTGGGTCGTGAACAAATACCGCACGAAGTCGCCTTACATCAAGCACAGCCTACATAGGCACTGCGAGGGCGGCGTCGTTCTGGAAGACGACGAACTTGGCGAGACCGGCGAGAAGCGCGCGAAGGCAGCGACAGGTGAAACGGATGGCCACATGCACAACAAGCACTTGCACAAGTCGCCGCTCGCCAAAAGAAGAGAGCAAGAGCGTGGACAACGACCCAGCAGATGGAGAAGAAGAGCGCTCGCCACCATCAAGCAGGGCTTCCTCAAGCTCAACAAGAACCAGAGTCAGGAACTCTGAATGATAAACAAAACGAAAGCGCATGACAGAGTACACGTCAGCCAGTTTGAATATTAGACTGTATCGGGAATAATGTAGAAACACAACGACGATGACCGAACATTGCTCTTGCAGAATTTTGAGTTCCTACGGGACTTGAGTTTATTAAGGTTGTGAGCGTTGTTTAGTTGGTGTGATGAACATGTTCTTCTTCTTCGCTCCATGTTTTTCCATCGAAACCTTGGACGTGATCTTGTCGTCTGGCATGTCACTTGAAGGAAATGCGTCGCGAAACATCCCCAGTGCAATTTTGGGTTTGATAGTTGGTTCTGCTGCAACCAAGTTTCTCAAGTACGTTGAATACTCCTCGCTCATTCGTTGCCGCTGTGTAGGCGGCGCACCAATATTGAGTCTTTCTACTTTCGCATCGATTACGATTGCAGAATCTCGTCCAGTCTTTTTCGAAGTGCGAGTGAGCTTGGAGACCTCTGCTCTGATGTCTTTTTCGCTGGGCAAGTCATACCGGTTTGGATGCTTCGCGATGAGCATCTCAAGCATTCTTGCAGGTCCAAGGTTGTGTGAGCTGCTTGCTTCTCCTTGCTCGAACATCTCGGAAATGTCGGCTTGGTATCACTTCAAATACCGAGTGCCGTACATCTTTCCCCATTGGAGTCTCTTTGCCCATCTCTTTCGCAAGGATGGCAGCACCTCGCATGAGTCATAGCCTATCTCGTTTCTCAAGCGCTCAATTTCCGAAGACAGCTCAGCAGCTGTGATGATGTGAAGTTTGCCGGCATTCTTCATTTCGAGCAAACTTTGTATTGCGTATGAGGATGCGTCTCACTGTGCTGGACCAGGATTCTCAATGCTTTGCCTCTGAAATGAACCACTGCTTTCACGTGACAGACGATGCTATTTTCTTGCTCTGTGCTGTATTTGCGCAGCTGTTGTAAGCCGCACACCGGTAACAAATCCAACCCGACTTGTTGAGGGGAGAAATTCCCTGTTGGTTTCCTCTTCACTTCCGTATGGCTCGCTGGAGGTGCCGGAGTTCAAGGTGTCTAGCTCTCCAACCAGATACTCCAGCTCAAACGCCTCTGAGCCATCGTCGGTTTCGCTCATGTTATCACTCAAGACTTCGATCTGACTCACATGTCTCCCTTCAGTCGATGCGCCACACAGATTGTCCCTCTCACAAACAGAATGTCCGTTCATCAGTTACAAGTACTGGATTGTGGGTCAATCAAAACCTCGATTCCGCCGCCAACGTCTGAGTACCCGTACAGCCGAGCCTCGAATAACGGGACCATCCGAAAGTCGAAGATCCCAACGGTCACAATATCGCGCTCAGCGTTGTCGCTGACTGGAAACTCGTATTCGACATTGTTTGTTCTATGTGCAATTGACGGCATAGTCTTCACAATCGATTTGGTGTTCTCTAAAAGAAGGCAAGATTTGCCTCTATCGTACTCAACGAGTCCCGCCACCGAGTTGGTGATGCCGCCACCGGTACTGAGAGCTGCAACCAGCTGGGATGGTGTGGCGCAGTTATTGCCCTGCTGAACCCAAGAGCACACTTTCTTCCACGCTCTTGCAAAGTGAGCGTCCAGCACCGACTTCCCGTCTTGAGTGTCGTTGTGCAAATACCGTGAAACTTGTATTCCGTGGGCAGCTCCAATGACGGTGAGGAGAAGAAAGACAAAAGAGTTCTGGTAACTTGATGCATTGTCACTCTATACAGCGATGCTTGATATTTGGGGAAGGTCACGCTTCAGAGCCGTCGTCATTGCTTCTAGTAAAGCAACCACAGCCTCTTTGTCTTGCTTGTTGTCAGTGCTGGATATGTGGCCAAGGTACGCTTTGTTCTCGACGATCCGTCCTGAGGCCTTGCTCCAGTATCTCACCGTCGGCCCATGCCAGCTCATGCCGCGCTTGCCGTAATGGTCTGCCGTTTTTCACGGAAGTACATAGGCTCAGCTTTCATCTTGAAATCAACCATCACCAGCGCCTCGGCATCATCATTTGACGAGTGCCTCACTTTCATGTCCTCAAAGCGATCGTGCAGCACTCGCTGTCGCTTTATTACGCGGATTCGGTGGCCGAGAAAAAGCTCGATCTTTTGATAGCAGTCGTGAAGAACGGAGAGTGCGTTCTCATCCGCCCCTGCCTCTCGCAAACAGCTCTTAGTGTGGACCAATACCGCATAGAATCCTTGGCATGTTTTGCATGAGATGCGACGCTCGTCATCTCTCGTTGGCTCGCCGAGCCCAAAGTCAATCAAATGATGAGGGCAGGATGTGTCACTGTGGCACCAGAGCATTCGAGCTCTGCATATGTACCGTATTTCAGCCAGGTTTTCACCACCTCAAGCTGAGAAACCAAGTCCTCGGTGCCATCGAGAAGAAGATCCTCGAACATTCGTTTCAGGACGTCAAAGACGTCATTGAGAAGGAATCCTGTGACGTAGTCGACTGAAGTGCGAGCTTGGACTTCTCCGTGTGCTAAGACGGAGACCAAACGATAGAACGTGCGCTTAAACACAAAGCTATTCATCCCGAGAGCACCGATGTATTGTTCATATATGACGTTGGTAGGCTTTCTGCGTAAGATTGAAGGAACGTCATGGATAGCAACGTCCAGCTTAACGCACTTCGTCTCCCACGATATAAACGCTACGCTGTCCAGTGACAGAACGAACTCTATTGCGGTGTCCACGCATGCTGGCTCAAATTTCTCTCTTGACTACGTCTTCTTCACCAGCACACCGTCGTCGACCAACACGTCATAGTCACATCGTCCTTTTGCGTAGCTTTCTCTCGATGTTGAAAGCCCTGGGAATCGTTCTGCTGCAAGTCGTACCTCTCTTAGTCGGAAAGAATGGCAAAGGATGGCGCGTGCCACTCGACGTTCAACGCTCCCCTTTGGAGTAGTTCTGAGAACAGGAGCGAGAGTGCTCAAGTGATCCTCTATAGCCTTTTCTTTGTTGACTATAGCAACAGTATTGCGGACAGATGTTGAGCCTATCCAACGCCTGAACATGTCCAGAGATGCCGCAGCAGCTTCTCCTCCACAAACAGACTCAGCTACACAAGCCAGAAGGCTTATGTATAAATTCATCACCAAAGTCCGTTCTTTTGTTTGTTGTGGAGTTGCCGACTCATTTCCCCAAAACGAACTTGTCGCTCGTTGAGTCTTCGTACCGATGTTCCTCGAAACATATTGGATTTTCTGCGAGGATTCACCAAAGAAGCTCATGATGTCTGTGTACCGAGTCATCTTCCGATTTGTTGGAGTTGAGGCCAATGGCGGAGGGCTAAGAAACCGATTCGGCGCTTGGGGATCTCGAGGTCTCGTACAACGTTGAACTTGTCCATCGATTAAGCTTGCCGGTTCTTGCGTTCGGGTCTTTCGTTTTCCTCGCCGTCGCGAAATCTTCTCGACAATGGAAAATCCATCATACCCACACCCGCATCGGCTACATCGCATACAACCCACGACAGCGCATCTAGCAACTCGGCGCGGGCACGTGAGGGTCGGAGGCGACTGCATCTCTCCTCTAAAGCAGCAGTCAAGTCAAACAGCAGCAGCGGTGGCGCTCAGGTTACGACAACCTCCACGTGCGCTGGGGCTTCTCGGCGACGACCTGGCGCGAACGGCAAGCGGCGGAGCAGAAGTCAAGTCAAACAGTGAGAGCACAAAAGTGGGGTTCAAGATCATTTAGGTCAGAACGAATCGATGTGTTTCATGTGGTCCACATCTTTGTTTATCAAAGATTTGCAAATCTTTATAAATGGCGCGGCCATTTGTGCATTTCATGGGAAATTGTCACGTAAGTGCACGCTTTGGATTTGCCTCCAAGAAAGGCATTTGCTCGTAAGCATATGAAACTTTCGCAGTTGCTTTACAAGATAGCGAACTGTTCGGGGCCAGAGTTTCAGATCATTCTACTCAGTACCAGAATATAGTCAAAACCAAAGTTCATTTTTTTATGACTGGTTGTTATAGGCATTGGGTGTTAATAGAAAATGCTTTATTTTCGACGCACTGGTCAATGAGCCGAAAATAGCTGTGCTGAAGATGGACGCTTGTGAGGTTGGAGGCAAATGACCGCATGAATTGTCTTTTAGTGGGGCTCGCATGGTTGGTCTGAAATAGTCTAGGTGAGTAGTGGAGGTAGAGAACAGCGATGAACTCTGTGTCCAACGCCCCCTGTCCGCTAGTCCCCCTCGCAGAGACGCGACACGGCGTGACACATTGGGACATCATGACAAGATATCCACACATCATGTTATGGGGTTCTCCAAACCTCATCCCAGGCCACTGAATTTATCTGGCCTGGGTCATGTCCTGTCTCAGTGCTCAAACTACTAAAATAGATTAAACACATTGTGTGCTTTCGGTCACATATTGGTTTCATTGCGTTTTTGAGATGGGAAGGGGTCAAGAGCTGTCCGAAGCCGAAATGTGGGCCATTCAAGAGCTTCATGCTGCAGGTGTTGCGTCCACGGAGATCGCACAACGTGTCAAGCGAAGCAAAGCAAACGTCAGTCGTGCTATAAGCGGAAAGCGCGGCGAAAAAGCAAAAACGCGACCAGGGAGGTCCAAGAAAGTGGCTGAGCGGTGGACGCGCTAGCTCGTTCGCTCCGTAACGAAGAGTAATGAAAGCACAGAAGATACCAGTGCACGCAACAAAACAGAGTTCAGTGCGTCTTGCACAACCACCCAAATATGAAATGGAAGAAGATGAAGCAGTCAAGTCAGATGAATACGCGGCACAAGCGTACTCGTCTTCTGTGGCGCGTGACAAAGCGACCTGGATGAACGAGCAATGAGCCAAAGTGATCTTTTCTGACGAAAAGAGGTGGAGCTTGGATGGCCCCGATGGGCTGAAGAGCTATTGGCACAATTCGAAGCATCCAGTCAAGGTCATGGTGAAGTGGCACTCGGGCGGCGGATCGGTCATGGTGTGGGGTGCCCTCTTAGCGGCGGGAAAAACGCAATTGAAATTTGTAGATGGATATCAAAAAGCCCCAAGCTACATCGACACACTACAAACCCAGTTGCTGCCGTTCATCGGGGGAAAGCACGGTAACAGCCATATTTTAGCACGATAACGCGCCGAGCCACAGAGCAGACACCACCAAGCAGTGGCTCCAGCGCAACGATGTGAGCACCACGGAGTAACCGGCAATGTCCCCCGACTTGAACCCCATTGGACACCTCTGGGGATCATAATACATGCTGCGTACGTAAACGTACGTCAATTTAGCTCGAAGAAGGTCCTTGAGCGCGCGGTTCTAAAGGCACAGAAGGATCTTGACCAACAAGGACTCCAAAATTTGCTGGATTCGATGCCTAAAAGATGGGATCATTTATAACTGACTTGTAGCAAATTTTACGCAATCTAAGTGCATTTAAAACCAATCTGACCAAGCCATCAAAACTCCGTTTATACCTCTGATAATGAGTAAAGTGATTTTTTTGTGTGGACGATTGCAGACTTGACGCTCGAAGATTTTGGCACTTGTTTGCCTCTTTAAACGCGTTTATTTGAGCCATCATTTGGTACTGAAAACGTAGTAGTATTTGAAAAATAAAAAAAAATCAACAGTTTCTATACTTTTGGCGGGCACTATAAATGTTTGCACTTCCAAGACCAATAACCAAACATTCGTGATTAAGCAAAATTACAGTGGTGCGCAAAAGTTTGTCCGCACCCCAATTTTTTTGTGCTCGGTTGCTA
>JALBYZ010000180.1:0-47056 GCA_038050575.1 Globisporangium mamillatum | reverse complement strand
TGGGTGCCGCCCACCAGTATTTCGACAAAACCTGGACCACATCGACATACAACAGAGCGTATAAGCAAGTCGACCCGCTCAATTTGTCACTGCCTGTACTAAAGGGGATGCTGACTGCAGCTGACTGCACCCCACCGAAAATAATCAAACGACGAGGTCGACCGAAGAAAAAACGTCGGCGAGAAAGCCAACATGCAGCCTTAGCTCTGATGAAAAAGAAAGGAAAAAAACCGCTAGGAGTGTAGAATGTGAACACATTTTTCGATTGACTCGCTGCATCTTTGCATTTAATGAATCTGAGTGTGTACATGATACGCACTTCAACGTACTACCTTTAATTTGCCTCTAAACAGTCATGATAACAAAAATTGAACCCATCAGCAGATCACTTGTTTCATTTATATGCAATTGTACCCATTTACCACCATGATAGCGTAACGGCCATTATCACCGAACACCAAAAAGACAACAGTGTCACTGTGCTTTGTGCGCTTCAGATAAACAGCGATGTGACTAGACTCTGTCATGTCGAACCTCATTCTAGAAGGAGCATCCACCTATTGGACTTAGTGTACTGGCGTCTAGCCTGAATCACTCTTCACACGGTACGGTCGCCTTTGGCAGTTCTATAGTTGTGTGGCAAGAAATCAAGACTATTCGTAGTATTTTGTTCCTGGAGGGGATCGAACCCTCGACCGTCTGCATGAAATGCAGGGCTCTAACTAGCTGAGCTACAGGAGCGTGTAAAATACGACAATCACAACAACGTATTACTATACGGTAATAATGAAGGTATTTTTCAATCAAAATGTGATTTACGGTTAGCTAGTGTATTTTACGTTGTATTTTATTGAGAGGGGCAGAATTTTTATTTACGGATGAAAGAGGGGCATTTTTTTTATTACCCCTTTTATTAAAGTATACATGAAAATGGATACCCTCTTATATTTGAATACACTGAGTGCTGTGGATTTTGGAACGGGTTTGCAGTGTGTGCAACAACAGGACGAGTGTTCATTTTTGAGCTTTTGTGCTGACTTCCTATGGGAGGAAGTCAGACAGCCGGTTCAGTAAAAAGAAGTTCATTCGCGTCTTTCCAGACTGCAAGTGACTTGCTTTCACTATGGGGTGGGAGATTCCAACACACATATCCAACACAAAAGTACAAAAGGATGCTGGGTGAGCGCACCTACCTTGCCGATCGAACGATCGGATAATGCCTGCGTGAGACCACAGAAGCCGACGGCGCATTTCCATTCATTTATTCGTTTTATGTGGCGGTGGATGGAAAACCGGCAGACATGCCAGGCCACTCGCGTGTGGCTGGTTGAGGGCACCATGACAGCGTTCCGTCTCCTGATGCATCCTCATGGTAGCAGGCACATTCGTTCATTCTCTAGGGTTAAACTGGCTCGGCTGACGGGAGGTAAGCATCATTACTAAGGAGCAAATCGACCTACCTATTACCTGGCCTCTACGATCAGCAAGCGAGCGGACCTTAATCTGGGATCGTGAAGCGCAATGTGGTTGTGTTGTTATTTGTGTCACTGCTTACGACACCAGTCGGCTTCGACTCGTGATCCGTTACTGATCGACTAAATGATTCGCTTTCTTGGCTCAATGCCCATTTCATGATCCTTCCTTCATTAGTGCCACCACATCATCTTCACGACGCTTTCGAGGAGCTTCGATTTGTTTATGGCTTCGGTTGCTTCTTCTGCCGCTTGCTGTCTGCGTATTCTAGCATCTTCTCTTTCTGGGCTTCGGCAAACAGTTCGTGTTCAAATCCCGTCTTCGTGACGTCTCTCTATCTTGCTTTCTCTATAAGGCAAGCTGCAGCACCGAGTGGGCAAAGAAAAACATGACCGACACCGCGCCGAAGAGGATCGAGATCTTGTAGTCTACAAAAAAACACAGAGGACGATCAGCGTACAACATACCACAGTAACTATACATCTTCACAAATAACTCAGAGATGGTCAAGTCTCCAGCAGCCACAACAAACTCACCGAGCAGCTCATCAAACGCCGCGTCTCCTGTCTTCCAGTGCAGCTCCAATTCTGGCGACACCGCCACAAAGAACGTGCCCAGCGCCGCGACCAGACACAGAAAGCCGTTCGAGAAGAACACCGCTTTCACGCTCGTGCTCTGCGAGATGGCCCACGCCAAGAGCACACTCAGCAAACTCGCACCAAACGCCACGAGCGCATCGGGCGAATCAAAACGCATTCCCATCAAATCCTGCACAAATAGTACACAAGCACATAGTTGTTAGACTCTGTCAATGTCTAGCACGCAGCCACACACACTCCACACATACCTCAAAGCCTCCGCATGGCCCATCCATCAGCATCGCCTCCTTCGCGTGAATAAATAGCAAGAGCATGTATAGCAACGTCGCGGCCATGAAGCTGCCGAGTACGAGACGCACACACCCCTTGACGAACATCTGCACTCCGCCGACGAGCTTCTGCGCGCCAGAGATGATCTCGCCGCCTTCGAACGGGATGTCGTGACGCAGCAAGTTCTTGTCCGCGCCGCCGCTGACCAGGTGGAAAACCTTGCTCTTCTGCTTGCTCTCGGCATTGTTCGCAAACGCAAAGCTCATGCCCGTGATCGCGAACGAGTGCTGCTCGGTCGAGACCTTCGTGTACGGCTGCAGGTTCGACGTGGTGAACACCTTGATGTCGCCCGAGACCGCGGCCGTGCACACAAAGTTGTCGTCCTGGCTCACGCACAGACTCGCGACAGGCTTGTCACCAGCAATCGCGCAGGACTCGACGACCCATTGCCACTGTGCTTCGCTCGTCTGCGCGATCGTCGCGGGCTTCCACTTGATCAGGATCGAGTCCCCACGCGCGGGCGTGAGTACTGTGTACAGTCGACGCCCGTCGTTCGCGAAGCGCGCGCAGCGAAACTGGTGCTTCCGGGGACCCGCGAGCGGCTTCGTTTTCAACATCTCAAACGCAATGTCGAGCGCATCGTCTTTTGAAAATTTGAAGAGTGCTGCATCCTCCGTGAGACGCCAGATGTGACACGTTTGGTCTTCCGAGCTGGACACCACGAGGTTGCGGTGGGATGCGTCTACGTGCAGGTCGCGGATGCGCTTTGTGTGGCCGCGGTACTCGCGCGTGAGCGTCACAAGCGTGTTGCTCGTGTCCGAGACCACAGCGTCGCCCACAGTCGGAACCGCCGGTGGCGCTGGATTAGGCTCGTTATGATTGCTCTTGCTGGGAGAAGACGATGACGACGAGGAGTCGAGCGCTTTTGCGGTACCGACCGTTTTCTCAGTCGCAGTTGGCTCGCGATTCAGGCGCCACACGCGCACGATGCCGTCTTCGCCGCCCGTCAGGATGGTTGAGTTGCCCACAAAGCAAGCGCACGACTATTATGAGTAGAGCACATATAAACGCAATACAATCAGTGTGAGCGAGCGCCAAGAGCGATTGCAATCGCACGTTGTACGCGTGTGTCTGTGTCATTCGTTACCTGTGAGCTCTCATCCGCGGCAAAGTCCGTGCGGAACTTGACGAGCAGCTTCATCGTCTTCTCCTTCTTGTCGAGCTCATAGAGCCAACACGCTGAGTTCACTGACACTGCAATGAGCAAGCCCTGTCGCACAGATACAAACGACAATCGTCACCAATATTAGCATCTCACCACGCAAGCAAATGCAATGGCTTCGTATCGTCATCACCAGAATAGCATAAAAGCACGTGCAAATACACACACACGTACATCATGCGAGAACGCGACGCCCGACGCCAACTCCGTACCAGTCTCGACCGAGATGTCCTTCGTGAACCCGCTCGGGTCTGTGTCGGACAGTTGGTAAATATCCTACAGTAGCCAAATAGACACATCATCACATCATATCCCGATCCCAGTCAGTAAGAAGATTCATCATTCATATGCTCACAGACGCATTGCGTCGGTGCGCATTTTACAAAAGGCAAAAACACCACCACATACCACGGTGTTCTTGATGCCAGACCTGAGCGAGCCGCCACCGCCGCATATCGCAAAGTATCCGCGGGCGTAGGACAAGCCCATGATCGGGTACTTGACGAGCATCTTGCTTCGCTTCCTCTTGCTGCTTCTACTTCTCTGCTTCTGCTTCTCTGCTTCTCTGCCTTGCTGCTTGCTGGCTTACGTGGCGAATGTTGAGCTTTTTTACGTCTCTGATCCCCAACTAGCCCTCCCCCTTCCTCATGGGATATTTCACCTCACGAGAGTGACATGTGCGAGATCTTCAACTTTGAAGAAGTAGTGACATGATTGCATCTAGCAATTTAATTGAGTGACAATGGATCCCGAACTCATTTTTGTGACTGATGATCAAATTTGGGATAGGTGTATACTACTGAGTCAGTATACAGGTGTATTGCTGCCGCAATATTCAATATGGTACTGCCAGCCCTGGCTGTCTTTTATGTGTTCTTCGGCTAACTTTTTATCTTGATGATGACATTTGGCCAAATGTTGAAATACAGATCGAGTCCCGTCAGGGGTTAATAAATGCCTAAAATTTGCCACCAGACAAATCCATCGTCCGGTCCCTGAGCCATCGATGTCCAAATTCACACGACGCGAGATGTGTCTCTGTGATAAAACTCCCATAGTCAGTGTCAATCAACAGTACACTGGCGCGTGGCTTTGGACAACAATGTCGTGTCCCTTCATGGAAGGAACCTTGCGTTTTCAGAGTCGTCACGAGCGCGCGAATGGGTGGGCGACCCTGGGTACGATCAACTTTTATTGTTTGCGATGCTTGAAAAATCAGATTAGTGTCATTGGGTGCATCTAGACATTGCGAATACAGTATGGAGTGAAAAGGGAAAAGTAACTTCGAAGTTGCTGGTGCAAGAAAAATATAAATCTGACTCGTAGACCCACCACTAAGATCCATCCTATTCGCGCTATCCTCAAACATGAATCTTGAGTCACATGTAAAATCACAAAGGCACCATGCATCTTGCTTGATACAGCATCGATTCGATTCGACCACCTGAGCAAAAAGAGCTCTTCAACTTGAGACGGTGCACCACTGTATACGAACTATCTATACGACCATACTTGAATCCGTACCTCAAGCCGCAAAACAAAACACAAAGTATTCGCCAGGTCAAAACAAATTGATGCCGAAACGTCGTGTCCAATTCGCTCAAATCGAACTTGTGAGCGTCGCAAAATGGAGCGCCGCATCAAGCAGCAGGTGCTGCGCAGGAAAAAGCGCTGGAGAGAGGAGCTCCTGCCACTGGTGCAAACACTGGGCGCGCGTCCGAATGCGTCGTACCTTCAGCAGCCGCACGTCACAGCGCTGCTGCAGCACCTCTCGGACGCGCTCACGGAGCTGCTCATGACAAAACCGATCACGCCGTTCCCATGGCTCGCAGACTACCTTCGACACGCGGTACATACTTCATGACGCTTCCAACGCGCTGGTAGCCACTGCGAGGGCTTACAACATGCGCTTATGTATGCGGTATTCTATTGTGAGCTCAGTGCAAGCTTTCATACCAGATTGAGCACAGCGCAACGTCACTACTGATCCTGGAGATGCACAAGAAGCGCCGGATCATCGAGAACGCGCTGAGAGACACCAAGGTACTGACTAAAATGGGACCTACTTGGTCATGGACCTTGCATTTGGTACTCTATTTAGGATGTCCTCGTGATACCTTCGCCTCTTGTGGTTGGCAATGTAGGCGGACGAAGTCAGTAGCAAACAGCTCATCCGAAACATCCTGAAGCTGCAACAAGAGCTTGAGCTTCCGGAAGACGAGTGCAGATTGAATGATGACGACCCCGAGTTCTTAGAGATGGAGGTGCCATCCAGACAGGAGCAATGGAGTGTTGACACGTCCAATCTCGCGTTCCCAACAGATGGTACGGTTGGTGCACCAACTCAAGAAAAAGCAGAAGAGGTTGTTGACGACAAATCCTTCCAGGCTTCTATTGAACATGAGCAGGAGTGGCTACAAGAGTACTTGTTGCCTCAGCGCGATCTGGCCTCGTACCATTTCCACGTAATGGAAGGCGTGATCAAGGCGCTCGTGCGCCTCCAACTCACAGCACCGAGCAGTCAAGACGCAGCAGCTTGGTTCATCGCATTCTTACGAGAGGAAGCGCCATCAACAGTAGCAGAGCCTGGTGATGGAGTACCCAAAGTCCAGTCCACAAAGTCTCCATCTCCTCTGCCATCGACAGTGTCGCTCTTCTTCAAGACCAACTATGAGCTCATGCGCAAGATCGAGCAGCTCAAGCTCGAGCAGCGCGAAATGCACACCCGGTTAGAGCGCTTGCAGGATGCTTATTTACAGCTTCAGAGCGAGATCGCGATGCGGAAGCTGTTCATCGACAAGCTCTTCGAGTCTCACATGACGACGAGAACGCACGCAATCATGGACGGGACACCCGTGTTCCTCGATTCCCAGAAGCACTGGGTGCTCCCAGGCTTTCTACTGGTTCCATCTGAGCTATCCGATGCAGAGCTCGTGGGACTAAAGAGAGCTGAGACTTATCTGATGCAGCAAGACGAACAGCGATGGCGCTTCCTGCTTCTCTCCCAGGAGAGGTACGACGCGAGCGTCCGCATCCAGAGCTGCTGGAGGTGCTCAAGAGACTTTCGAGCCGTTGGAGAGCTCAAGAAGCGTCGCAGAGCCGCTGCGATCGTGATCCAGCGCAATTACTTCCACTACTTGTTCCATCGCGCTGTACGATTACCCGAGTGGTGTGTCGTCGGTCGCGAGGTGCTCGTCACGCCGAGCGTCGCGCTCAAGTGCGCGATCTCGTTCCAGTTCTACCCGAAGAAGGATTTCCCCACAGGCAACTACCGGCGGCTCAGCAGCTCAATGAAAGTCTCAGAGATGATGGAGATCTGTCGCCAGGAAGAGGAGTGCGCGGGCTTCTCGACCGACGGCGCGATGAAGCGCTTTCTGCCGCGTAAGCTCTCGCAATTGAAAGACATGGCCGAGCGTGAACCAGAGCAGCCCTCGCTGACGATGAAAGACGGACTCTATGTAAAGATCTACCCTTCGAAAGCCGAGAAACTGGTCAACACGGGCATCATTGTGGGGATCCCAGAAGACCGATTTGGACTCGTGGAGGTCGTGCTCGATGGCATCGGCGTGCTGGAAAGTGTGCCACTCGCGAAGCTGAGCGACCGGTGGAAGCGCATTCGCATCAAACTCAAGAAGAAGCGTGAGAAGAAAGCGGTCAAGCGCACGTTCGTGTTCGGCAAAGTCAGTGGAGAAGAGGAAGAGGACGAGATAATCGGTGGTAGCGACAATAACGAGGTGCACCTAGATTCGAGGACCACCACCAGCAACAACAACAACAACAATACTGAGTTCGAGAAATTGGATGACGACGACGTCTTTGCCATGGAAGAAGAAGAGCGAAGGCTTCGCAGGCGCAAGCGACTACTGGCCGCTCAGGCTCAAGCCCAAACGCAGTCAGCTCAGAGCCCCGATATCGACGGCAATATGCTCAACAACGAGCTGGAAGACCTGGAGAACGAAGGACTTATCGAGTACCTTTTTGAAGACCAAGCAACCAAGCGCGTGGTCCGCAAAGAGCCCAAGCGCACTTTCGACGACCCGGAGACATGCGCGCAGGTGATCACCGATCGGAAATTGGCATTCGAACAAGAGCAAGTAAGAAAGTACGAAGTCAAAAAGCTCGAGAGCATCGTGCGATTGCAGTGCGCGTGGCGTTCAAAGCGCGCGCGCGAGGCATTCCGACAGGTGATCCAGCTGCGCGCCAAGGAGAAAGAGCGCGAGCAGCTCGTGCAACAGGTGCACGTGACAAACAGCAGCAACCAGAATCACCATCAGTCCAAGCAGAAGAACAAGGCGAACAAGAAAAACTCCAGCAGTAGCAAAGCCAATTTCTTCTCCAAGCTCTTTCGAAGCTGAAGCATAAAGATAGCATTTAAAAGTTCATGGTATACTGAAAAAATCGCAACTCTGGTGGTAACTGTAAATAGAAAACGGTTTTTCTGATTTCTTTGAAAAAAGTCCTCGAAATTGGTTTTCCACCATATTTTATCATTTGTTTCTATGCGAACGCATCGGCGGGGAGCTTGACGGTCTTGGCGTTCTTCTTGATGTCCTCGACGATCAGATTCGACGGCGCGCCGGAGTTTGGGCACGCGCCATTTGCGTGCAGTGCGAGCACTGAGTGGTCGCTTAGACTGAGCACGGGCGAGCCGGAGGAGCCACCTTCGGTGTCGGCGTAGTAGCTCGTCCAGAATGAGCCGAGGCTGTTCTCGTCGTTCACGGCTGCGATCACCGTCGACGTCAGTTGACCCTTCGTGCTGTCGTCGTCATCTTCTTTACCATCGCTCTTATCGCTCTTATCCGCATCATCGGTTCCATCTTCGTCGTCGTCCTCGCCGTCATCGTCGTCGTCTCCTTCCTGTTTGGCGTCCTGCTGCAGCGTGATGACCTTGCCGCCGCCGTTCGGGTGCTGCACGATGTAGATCGTCTCGCCCTTCTTCGATTCCTTAGTGCGCAGACTCAGGAAATTGTACTTGCCGTTCACCACGCAGGGTTTGCTGCGCAGCTTGACGATCGTGAAGTCGTACTGCTTGTTCGTGTACAGGAATTCGGCGCCGCGGCTCTCGACTTTGCCGTACTGCGAGCACTCGCCCAGCGAAATACACGACTTAACATCGCACGTGGGGGACTCGACCATGAACTCGAAGTTAGTGGCATTGGCCTCGGTGGCGTCCTTGATGCAGTGATTGTTGGTCATCAAGTGGCCCTCGCTGCCAATCAAAAAGCCCGTGCACGCGACCTGTGGGTTCCCAGCCCCCAGGCTCTTGAGCAGTCGCGCCACGGCCCGCGCTTTCTTGTGCACGGTTGAGGACACGTTCGCCGCTTTCTTGAAGCAAATCGCCGGCTGGTTCTGGTCAGCGGCGCCGCAGATCTCGCGGTCCTCGTTCGCCAGCGACGACTTGGCCACCTTGTACGTGTACTCGAACGCGTCGATCTCAAGCTTGAACTCTTCGGGCAGAGGGTTTGCACTCAGACAGCCATTGGGCGTGAACGTGATCACTGCAGTTGGCCCCGGGATGCGATCGGAGGAGAAACCCTGGGTCGGTACCACGCCCGCTGGTAAGGTTACCTGCTTGGAGCTCGAGCCATCGGGCGTCGCGACTGTCACGATGTCACCTTTCAGGATGTGGAACTTCGCGAAATGCACCGACACGAACGGTGCATTCGGCTGCGATAACGTCCACTGCTTCTTGGCGCACGTCGTGAGCGTGCCGTTCGTGATGATGATCGAGTTGCCGACCTCCTGGCCTGTCAGCTGCGTAACGGGGACACTGGAAGAAGGATTGGGACTGGGACTTGGGGTCGTCGCTGCACTCGCGTGGATGTGGACGCGCGCGTCGCTAGTAGCTGCCAGCAACGACACTGCTGCTGCTACCAATGAGACCGAGAGCAGACGAACCATCGCTGTGTTTTGCTGTGAGGGACGAGGTCAACTGGGGAATGATGACGACTGAACGGAGCTAGCTGCTCGTGGCTGTGGCGCTCTTCTCTCGTGGCGCTAGTGATGGTGGTGGTGGTGTGGCTGATACGCGCCGCCGGTGGGTGCGTGAATCCACTTGCTGCAGTGGGTGCGTGGGGAGAGTCCTACTGACGCGTGGAAGAAATCAGCGACTGAGTGAGGTCTTCGCTGGTCTCTTCGTGTGTCATGCGCTCATGAGCAATGGCGCGCGTTTAGCGAAAAAGAGACCACGAAAAAAAAGTGTTCGGTTTGGTAAAAAGCGCCAGTAATCTGGATCTTCCATAAAATGGTCCATCATTATTATCCAAATGCGCTTGGCTTATATCTATTAATTGCATAACCTCTATTTTTGGATGTGTGATTTATTTGCAAAAATAATACTATTGCTGATTTCGCTGCACTGATTAGATAGATATCCGCTATTATTTAGTATCGAGATATTGAGTCCCATCCATGTGAAAAGGAAGTGAGCAACTTCTAACCCTACCCGCGTATTCTATCACAGAACGTCACTAGTGCATTTTAGTGACATATGCCATTATTCAGTTGCTTGTGACTTGCCTGCCTGGAAAAATGGGTACGGATACAAAATCAACTTTTGATACACAACCACCATGTTGGTTGGCTGAGGCTTCATCACGCTTCCAATCTGTATGCAACAGGCACGATGCTCTGTACGATTTTCTTCTGATGTTATAGATCCGGCTTCTGTTGTTTGCTAGCTTGCTCCTCACCTGGTTCGTGGAACTTTCATCCCACAGCCTTGATGTCCTCGCTCACCAAGCTCTCGCAGCCTGTTTGTTCTCGTTCTCTATGTACTAGTAGTGTTTTTCTTCTTCCCTTTCTTCTTCTGCACGTCAGCCTTACCTGTCTGCTGCTGTTGCTTCTTCGCTGCGGCAGTCGGCGTGGACGAAGACGAACCCGCTGCTGCTCCGCCGACTGGTGCCTTTGTCAACGACATGCCTGGAATCGGACGACCACCAGACGCCGCCTGCATCCACGCGCCTGTTTTGGCTTTCGGCGACACCTTTGGAGCTTCTGGCACGATCTTTGCGTTTGTGCGAATGTAGAAAAGTAAATACGCGTTCTCCGCGAGCGCCGTGGCTTCCGAGATCGACGACACGTGCTCGTCGTCGAAGCGGAACCACTGATCCTTGTTGTCGCGGCACACGCACGTGTAGTGGCCGCCGACCACGACCTTGCCGTGGTGCGACACGACCGCAAACAGCTCGTACACTGGCGGGTTCACAAAGCTCGTCGCTGGCGCACTGGTGCCACCAATGTCGGGGCTGTTCTCCGCGCGGCACGTCGGGGACATGACGTTCGACGGGAACTCGAAGCGCGATGGGTACTTGACAAACTGCTGTAGCTTGACGGGACCGAGCTCCGGGTTGTACGTGAAGCGCTTGATATTGAGCGTGAGCACCACTGGCAGCGACTCCATCGTGGTATACCGCTTCATCGTCGGGCTCTTGTTCGCGTCTTCGATCACTTCGACCTCAAACATCTTGCGGATCATGTCTTCGATCGTGTACGTCACCGGCGGCTTGGACAAACCGTTCACGCCTGGTACAAACGCACCAGCAGGCGCGTCGTTTTCGTCCTCCAAGTTCAGGTGCAAGCAGTGAAACGGTTCGATCGTGATCGAGCTCTGCTTCTTCCCCGTCTGCTTGAGCTCCGAGCGGAGCGCACCTTTGAACAGCCAGTTGATCGGCGAACGAATCGAATCCACCGGGTTCTGGCGAAGCACGCTGCTCTTCCCCTTCTTGCCGACTTCCGCCCACTCGTCATCGAAGTCCTGGAAGCCTCCGAAACCGGCGGTGCCATCGTCGATCGCTGGATTGCTGTTCGTCGTCGCGCGCTTCGTCTGCTTCTCGCACACATCCGGGAGCTCCAGACCGCTCTTCTCGTACTCCGAGTGCAGGTAATCGAGGAAAAACTCGAGAAACTCGAGCGCGTCTTCCTGTTCGCCGCGCATTTTCTGGAACTCGCTGAGCACGTCCATGAAGTAGCCACTGATCTTGATCGACTTGGGGATCTTGTTGCTCGCCTCGGCTTTCAGATTGACTGCGAGTTGGCAATGATTGCTGCGTTAATTCATATACCGCCAGAGTTGGAATACCAATGAGTGAAAGTACAGTACGTACGTTGACCGAGGACGGGTTCTTCAAATTCGCGAATGAACGCAACAATGTGGCGCCACGCCTTGAAGCTCGACGGCGCCGAGAGCAGCGCTTCGTTTGGCGCCACGGCACTCGAAATGTCCACGAGGATGCTGTTGTAGTAGTCACACACAAGGCATATCGTTAGTTACAACAGAACAACCATTGGATTGATCATCGGTAGTATGAACACGTCGTACTTGAGGAATGGCGAGCACGCGAGCAGCGACTGCAAGATTACGTTCTGGAAGCACGTATTGCCCTGGTTCACCAAGCCTCTGTATCACCAAATTACAAAATCCGCCACCACACAATCGACATGAGCACACACAACCACAGTCAAGTGTCCAATTCAAGCATTTTCGGCAAACGTGAACGCACCGCTTCTTCATTTCCTTGCCTGGAGACGTCACCACGAGCGCCGTGAGCGCTTCCTGGAGCGCAAACTCGAAAGGCAGTGGGTTCGCACTGTCACGCGCTTTCTGCGCAGATGGCGCTACCGCAGCCGCCACGCCGCCCCATGCAGGCGCAAGTGGCGCAGGCGGTTCCTCCTTTGGGGTGACGACGCCCAGCGCCTCCGCCCACGACTTAGTCATCGCCGGTGGCGCAGCAGCAGGAGCTTTGGAGTCGACAGTAGGCTGATCTTCGTCTTCCACTGTTGAGAGAGTGAGAGAAAGCGAAAGCGATCCATTAACCAAACAGTTGAGTCACAATATGCTATTACACTCAGTAGTACATCAGTAGACAGTGCAATGACAATTCGCCTACCTTCTTGCAGCACCTTGACGGTCTCTTCAACCGTAAAGTCGCCAAACGTGATCATCAACTCGGCTGAAAGGGCTGCATCTGTCGTCACAGTAGCAGCAGCAGCAGCAGCAGCTGGAGCCAGAGGAGCCACCGACACAGACGCTGAAGCAGACACTGGAGCTGGAACTGTAGGCACCGGCGCCATCTTGGGAGCTCCCCACGCGAATGGTTTTGGCTGCTGCTGCGGATGTTGCGCTTGCGGCGAAGCTTGTTGTGGTGGTTGCGGCTGCGGCTGCTTCACTTGAGCAGCAGGCACGCTGCCATTGCGGCCTCCAGTGGTGCTGATGCTGCGGGTGTCTCGACGGCCGTGACCGTTGCGCTGCTGGGGATGCGCGTGCGGATGCTGCTGATGGTCGCGCGAGACGCGCTGCTTCGCTGTTGTCGCCATCTTGGGTTGTTACAGCGGCAGCTTCCTCCCCCCATTAGAGAGACCTTCACTATCACACAATGCACCAGCAGCACATTACAGTACGCACTGAAATATTGGACGGTGCTAATTACAGTACAGTATATCATATAATAAAGTGTACGATGTTTTGCAATGTGGAGTTTTTCTGTGGTTCAAATTATATTACTGTAGGGACCTCAAAGAGCAGTCCAAGGATGAAAGCGTTGAGGGAGGAAGTTCTCTCTATCCACCGAGATCGTCTCTGCTGGTCTGTTTCAGTGCCTGCTCCAGCAACACGTTCTCGACCATCTGGTGTGTCGCTACAATGTTTGCAAACGTCGCGCTCAGCATAAAGTCCGTGATCCCACTGACCGTGTCGTCTCTTGCCCCGGTGGTCGAGAATGGCGAGATGATGTAGCACGGCTGCAGCAAAGTCACGACCGGCGCTGTGCTCGCGATTGGTGACGAGGAGGATGATTTTTTTATCACAATATACCCTTTCTCGAAGAAGCGCACATCCGACAAGTGCTGCTCCGAGAACTCGAGCGGGTCGAAGAACGAATGCCAGACGATTACAATGCGCTCTTCCTCGATGCGCCGGCGCATGATCTGCCGCATGCGGAAGTTCGCGCGCGTGTTTTTCGCGTGCAGCTCGAGCGTGAAGTCCTCGGCAATCGTGTCCTCCGTTGTGTCAATGCTCTAGAATATTGGATAGCACACAAACACGACGCCCATTTCAGGGTCGTTAGCGATGAGCATGTTGAGTCGCCACTATTGTACGATACAAAATGACATGCTGCATGATCCAACATTTGCGAAAAGATGTTGCCGATGAATGGCTCACCTTGTGCGAGTGGTAGGAGTAGTACCGCGACGGCATGCGCTGCTTCTGGAACAAGTAGTGGTTCCAGACCGCCGCGCCGGTCTCATGGATGCCGAACGGCAGCACTTTGGTCGCGCTCACCTCGACGAGCATGCGGCTCTCGGCGTCGAAGCGCATATTTGCGTTGATCTGCGACGTCTCCATGCGCGCGAGGCCGCTCGCTTCGTAAACCTCGTCCACGTCCGCGAGCGACTGCTCGACGCCGATGAGCAAGTCACGGTAGATCGCTGCATCCGTGAGCTGGTCGGTGGATAAATGCTCGAGAATGAACTGGTGTGGGTCGCGGCGCCGAGTGTCAACTGTCTTTGCGATCTCCTGTACAGTTAAGTTCATGAATAGCAGTGGAAATGAGTCAAATTGACAAGATGATATACTCCGAATCCCACACGCACCATGGTGGACGCCGCCTTAAGTAGCAGGAACTTCTCGAGGCTCCTGGCGACCTTGAGCTGACTCTCAAGCACGAAGCGCAGGCGGATGTTCTCGCGCTCAGACTTGACGCGCTCGTCGCACTGGCGGCGCGCGATCTCTTTCCACACGTCCGCGAGACCAAAATCTTGTTGCTGTTGTTGCGCGCCCAAGCTCTGCAATAGCAGCGCTTGAAATGACTCATCTGGCTGTGTGTCAAAGCTGCTGCTGAGCTGATGGTGATAGTGCTGCTGAGCGTTGTATGAGATCGCTGCTGGAGCCTCATCTGACCAAAACCCTGCCAAGCTTGTAGTCGTCACAGCCGAGCTACTGCCCTTCTTCTTGATCATGCCCAGCCGCGTCTCGAGCTCCATCACCGTCCTGCGCAGGAACATGATCTCCTCTCGGCGCTGGTCGCGCGCCTTGTTCGTGTTGTACGCCGGCTTCTTCTTCTTCTTCACACTGCTGTTGCTACTGCCACTCTCGTTCAGGAGCTTCGGCTTCTGCTGCTTTCGCGGCTGCGTCTTTACCAGCGCAGGCTGAGGTTGTAGCTGTAACTGCAGATGACCGGCGCTTGTAGCTTCGCCTTCGCTCTCAATGTCACGCCAGAGCTCCGCGATCTCTTCAGCGCTCAATGTCTCAACAGGAGGCGGTGGCGCTGCTGGGAAAAAATGCAGAGCGTGATGGCGGTGCTGCTGCTGGGTGTCGACCGAGTCGGTCGTGTCTGCGTAGAGCGACGGAAGATCGTCCACGAATGCGAGCACCGCGGTGAACGAGTCGCGCTCGTCCCCACCGTCGCTCGAGGTGGAGCTGGCCATTTTCCCTTGCGTTTGTCTGCCTTTGCGTGTGCAATGATGAAAAACGTGGTGAGCTGGCGCGGATTTAGCTAAATTGCGTGTTTAAAAAATTCGGACTTTGCGATACTTTCATTTTTTCCGTTTTTACTGTTTGTAATAAGGATACTTTTAGAGCACTACAATGTCAAGAATGGAGATATTGCTCGCTATAAAAAGGTTATTCTCTCGTGATACGTATAAGAGAAGGTTCAATCTGACCCTGTCAGATGATTAGACTGACCAGTTCAGTTGACAGCGTAAACGCTATTGTGATGTCAGTCACTATCGGATGCACTTTCAGGAGGAACGTTGCACGAGAATGACGGCGAAGGTGACCGTGATACTTTGGAGGCTTTGTAGTGCTCGCTATTTCTACTTGAAGCATTGACTCCACGCACGACACGATCACTGAGGACTTCACACTGGAAGTTACGTGGGAAGAATAACCAGCACCTGCGTGAGCTGGCGCTTTCGGCAACTCCCAGCGCATCGAAGTAGACCGCATCGTGACCATCTGGTAGTAGACAAGAGTCAATAGAGGTGAAAATGGCTCAGCCAAACGTAGATTGCTGTCAAAGTTCTCCCATTTATGAGCACCCGACTTTTTGCATACCACCGTTAGAATATGATTCTGGTTAGAAGTTGGTGCGGCTCAATTTCAGTTTGGCAAGGTTCAGATGTCTCGCAGCAGAGGCAGCTTGACTTCTTGACACGGCTTTTGGGGTCTCTGTGCATTCTCAACATGCTTAGTACTAACTCATCAACATGTACAATTCCGTCGCTTCACTCTCGCATTTAGTCAGCATAGTATGCATCCATGATAGGAATCAAAGTCTGTTGGTGCGTGGGAACACTCAAGCTCAGTAGAAATCTGGGAGGTCCTTGCCCTGCGCCTTGAGGTCACCGGAGACCACCTTGGCGTTCAGACCGCTGTTGGAACCCACGGAGGCGCACCCGCCGCAGCGGTGCACGCCCACGATCGTGTAGTCGGTCGCGCTGATCACGGGGGCACCGGAGGACCCGCCCACCGTGTCGGCAACGTACGCGATCTGGTCGGCGACGTTGCCGCTGCACGCAGTCTTCGCGACGCCGACCTGGGCGGTGATCGCCTTGTTGTCGTTCTTAAGTGAGACGCGCTTGGCGTAGGCGTTCGGGTGGTGCGGAATGAAGAGCTCCTCACCATTGGTCGCGCCAGCCGCACGGAGCTTCAGGAAGCCAAACTTGGACACCAGGTTCGTGTTCGTGGACAGGTCGAGCTTGAGGATCGCGTAGTCGAGCACGACGTTCACAGCGTACAGCTGGCTGTTGCGCAGGAAGTCAGAGCCCTGAGAGCCCATCTGGATCTTCGAGTCGTCCGCACACTCCGAGGTCTCGGCACCAAACTCGAGGATCGCTTCTTTAGCGGCGTCCGTGGTCTTGATGCAGTGTGCTGCTGTGAGGAAGTACCCGCTGGCGCCGAGGATCGCCCCGGAGCATGGCACCGAGCCGTTGATCAGCACGCGCGCGACCGCCTGGGACTTGAGGTACACCTGCACGTCCTTCGGCGCGTCCGTGATGAAGCATTTCGCCGGTTGCGAATCGTCCGAGCCACAGTTCTCTTCATTTTGGGAAGACCGCATGTACTTGTAGCCGTCGACCTTGACAGCAAACCCACCAGCGGTACGCTGCGCGGCCGTCACGTCCTTCGACGGCACGAGCTCGATGACCACGTAGTTGCCTGCAACAGGGCGGGACCAGAACCCTCCGGAGGCTGGCGCGGTCGTCGCTGTGATCGTGAAGTTCTCGTTCTGCTTGCCGCGGAGCACGAGCTTGTCACCCGTTGCGAGCTTGATCTGGCTAAAGTGCACCGCGAGGCTCTTCGCCGTGTCCGAGTGCGCGAGCTTGAACTGCGACGGCGCGTTGTCTGCTGACGCCGTCACCGCGATGGGCTTCTGAAGCGCGATCATGTCGGACGCCAGGTTGATCTGCAGCGGCGGGCGCTGGGACACCGTTGTCACCGCCGGCGCTGGCGTAGTGCCTGCAGCGACTGGCAAAGCTGGCGCTGTCGTAGCGTCCGATGCTGCAGCGTTGCCAGGCAGGATGACGCTCTCGGAAGCCTCCTGGGCAGAGGCGCCATGCTCGTGCTCTCCCGTCAACGCGCACGCGGCCACGAGCGCCACGCAGAGCGCCTTCATCACGCGACGGAGCTGCATGACTCACCTGGTGTCAGCTGGAGTGTATGTGTGTGGATGTAGAGCGCGTGAGGTGCTGATGAGGCAGGACCTGCGCGCAATAAGGAGAAGTGGAAGCAAGCGATCGTGATCGTAGCTCTTGGGGGGAACTCTTCGGTGGCGGTCGGCCCCATCGCATTGCTGCATCATCGTGAGTTGCTCGCTGAACATCTGTTGGAGGGACTTGTGATCAAAGAAAGGGTGATGAGGAGCGGTGCGAAATAGTGACTATAATGGAAGCTCGATATTTTGGTAGTTGGGAGTCGTTTCAGATGAGTGACGTACTTGTTTTTGTGGCGACGGTTCCTTCTGAACTTCTGAACTCTTTCGTGACGTGAGTTCTGCTGAATCGAACGAACCAAAATCCAAAGCGTTCAGAGTTCAGAGCGTGTTGATGAGAAGGCGACTGGGAGGGCTCTCTCGGTGGGTTGGGGGCCATAATGCAGACACATGCACATACCGTGCGCACTGTTTGCAGGGGGCAATGCAGCAAATCGTGTGTTCTTAATACTGAAAGCCTGAGAGTACTCTTGTGTGAAGCGCACTCGCTCACTTTTCCGACTGGGTTCCTGGATCCCAGCTGCACGTGAAAAGCTCCGAATTGGGAAACGCTACTCGTTGAACATTGCAAGGATGGGGAAATCATGGTTCTGGTGTTCCTGTTGGGACTGCTGTAGTCGTCCCATTATCATTGCGTCTCAGTGGAAACAGAGGAATCCCGGATTAGGTTCTCTAGTTGAAGGACGAGGAGGTGCCTGTAGCTAGGGATAGAAGGCCACACAGTGCTCGAAAACATAAGCGTTTCTTTCTTCCTCATGGTCATTTTCTCTGCACATATCGATCAGATACGCCCGCCGTCACAGAACCAACAGAGAGTCTATATAACAAGTGTCAAAAGCTGTGTTGCATGGAGATTTACAGTAGTGAGCTCTTGTATCGTATCGTAGGCGCCTTGCATGCAACCCTTGGTCCACGAGAGAGTCAATCTTCGCGTTAACCTTTCGAAAAAAAGATCTGAAGTTGGTCTTCGTATTCTTAACTGATAACCAAACAATAGCGCATCGTGATCATGCAATAGTTTGTTTTCCTTCTGGCGAGCGAGAGAGGATCTTGTTTGTCTATGGGAGCTTGATGGGATTGACGAAGTCCAGCGACACGCCGCTGTCCTTGTTGCTGCTGGTCTCCGTGCTCGGAAGCAAGTTCTCTTGCGCGAGCCACTCGCGGTTGTACAGTTTGCTGCGGTATCTGTCGCCGCCGTCGCAGAGGATCGTGACGACCGTCGAGCCCTGACCGAGCTCGCGCGCCATCTTGACGGCGCCGACGACGTTCAGCGCAGCGCTAGGGCCGACAAAGATACCGTCATTGCGCAGCAGAAAGTACGCCATGTCCACGATCTCCTGGTTCGTGCCGGTGATGCCCTTGTCGACCTTGGCCTCGCGGAAGTTCGGGGTCACGCGCGGCAGCCCCACGCCCTCGGCGATCGTCGAGCCCTGGTTCGTGGGCACGACCTCGAAGCCGTCCTTCCACGTACTCGTGGTCTTGTCGTCATTCACAAACTTGGAGATGCCCGCGACTTCTTCGGGGTCCACGATCCAGACCGCGCACTCGGGCTTGGTCTCCTTGAGGAACTTGGAGATGCCCGAGATCGTGCCGGCTGTGCCAGAGGACGTCACAAAGCCGTCGATCTTGCCGCTAGTCTGGCGCCAGATCTCTGGCCCCGTCGTCGTGTAGTGTGCCTTCATGTTGGCCGTGTTCTCAAACTACAAAGGTACCCAAACACAGCCACTAGAATTAACACTGGACAGTACACCTGAAGCAGCTCGTAGCTTACAAACCTGGTTGGGGTACACGGCACCCTCGGTGACCTTGGCGATCCGCTGGGCGACGTGGTAGAAGTGGTTCTCCTTGTCGAACATCGACGCCATGGGCTGCACGAACACCTGCGCGCCCATGACCTTCATGAGCTCGATCTTCTCGCGCGCGGTCTTCTCGGGCATTGTGAAGATCGTTTTGTACCCCCTCGCCGCGGCAAGCAGCGCGAGCGACACGCCCGTGTTACCGCCCGTGGCTTCGACGATCGTGTCCCCCTTCTTGAGCAACCCCTTCTCCTCGGCGTCGAGGATCAGGAATTTTGCGGCACGGTCCTTCACGCTCCCACACGGGTTCATGTACTCGGCCTTGGCATAGATCTTGCTGCCTGTGAGTTTGGAGAGCGACTTGAGCTCGATGAGCGGCGTGTTGCCTACGGCGTCAAAGAGGTCCACGGGAGTGTCGAAAGGGTTCACGGACGCAGCTACCTGCTGTTGCTTGGGGGTGACAGGGGTCGCTGGCGCTGGTGTCTGCTGCTGTCGGCTGAGCAGGGCCATGCCGCTGGCAACGCCGCCGGCGAAGCAGCCCACGGGCAGCGCCAGTCGGCGCAACGAGTTGCTCATGGTTGGGCTTGTAAGCACAGGCAGCAATTCCTGTACAGATTTATACCGAGCCAGCTGCTGTTGGAAGCGAGGAATCCAGCACATGTCGTTGTTCCTTCCGAATCTTATACGCAGGATCGATTTTCACAGGACGACCGAATTCTCGCTATTGTTTGTATCGGAAACCAACCAGGATATCGGCTCAGAACCCATAAACACGTATTTAACAAATACGTGTACCGTAGATCTTGTAATAACTACATAATATTAGCACCAAACAATAACACTTTATGCCCTAGGGCAAAGTACGTCTCCTATTAGGCAAACTTGATCGAGGGGTCATTGTAACCCTTAGCAATTTTCTGAAACGCATTTGTGCAAATTTGCTTGGTACGTCTCTCAGTGGTGATGCGATCAGTGCCAGGCGAAAGAGAGGACCCACAGGTTCTTCTCAGGTTGCTCGGCTTTCAGCGAGCTTCTCTGGTCGGCGAATGTCGACACTGCGTTAAGCAAGGATAGTCAAGGTGATGCTCGTGAATATGTAGGCTACTGGAGTATTGTACGTCCCGTGGTACTTGTCTAACAACATTGCTTTTGGTTAGATAGGACCCGATCAGTCTTGTTAACGACATTTTTATGACGAAGAGCACAAACCAGAGCTAGGCGTCAACTTCACTTCAGCAATAGTTGCGTTGATCTATAATTACCACTTATTTTTTCTCATAAATTCGACATTAAATCGAAAACAACATTCTTGGAGAAAGCAAATACACAGAAGAAGACGCCACCGTCCGCCCGGAAGCAGGGAGGGCCATACATTTCAAGTGTCCGAGGAGGTTTCGGTCGGCAAGGCTGGGCCAGGACAACAAAATCCCACCAGAAAATCGTTGTAGAATTGGTGTCAGAAGTCAAACGACACCTTTCGAAGGATACAAGATGGATGTGGCTAGGAGTCAACCCAAGTAGGCGCTCTCTGCTTCACTAGCCATTAACTATATTCTGAGTGTCGAGTGTTTAGGCAGTCAGTCGGCCTGTGGATCTCTACTCTGCTGTGGAGGGATCCAGTTTCTGGTGCTGCATCGACAGATTCGAGCAAGATCTTTGTTCACTGTGAGACGTCGTGATTGAGTGGTCGTCTTGGCTTTGGGCTGTGCACGACGCGGGAACAGATCTCTGCACAGAACCATTCTCGAATTTCAGGCGCAAGACCAACTACCTCTCGCATCGAACCAAACAATTGCACGACATGATTGGAGTCACTAAGTCGATCTGCTTGCTCGCAGCTGCGATTCTCCTACTTTGCGTACCGGACCAAGTCGCTGCCGCTACTGATGCAGCCTCGGGAACCCGTAACCTTCGCGCCAACAGTGTAAGTTGTTCGCTCGCTATCTTATCCTATCACTATGTCTGCAAATCTCCAGGGATGTACCAGATCTAACTAACACTTGCACTCTTTATGTATGCCCAACGATGCATGTGCGTGCTTCGTCCGACAGCGTCAAGCAGGACCAACCGAGGCACCTCGCTCGTCTCACTGTTTAAAGGAAGTCCCTATCGGTTGGCTACTCGTTTGTTAAAGTTTCACTGTTAGCTATTGTAGCGTCGGCATTTTGTAAAAACAAAACACACACACAACTATGTCCATATAATAGTCGTTATTAATACCATTCCATGGAACAAGACGGACACCTCTAGCACAAGAAAGCTGAGCCCGCGGCTGATAATCATTTCTGCTCGACAGGCGCCATGGTGGCTGCAACTGCTACACCATCAACACCAATACGCATGCAATGTCCTAGGAGTACAGGAGCTGGGATTATATATCTTTCTTAACTCGCATACCAGGGTTGCTTTCTATAGACTCAAATCAATAAAAATGCGCTCTTACATCGCACTTTCGGAGGATTAGACACAAGGTTCGCAACAGCAGAATAAAGGTCAACCAAATGTTCACCTTTCGTCCTTTAAATGTCTTCCCCTAGTAGGTACGTACACCGAAGTGGATGGGTGTCCATCCCCTTTGGTCGCTACAGAGCAGATCGACGACAGGCTCATATGTACGTGGGGTGGAGTCTGCTTAGAGTCCGACAGAGAGATCAGTACTTACACCAACTGACTGCTAGTTGTTGATTGGGCTGTCGGCATCTTGTCATTGGCACCAGCAACGTTGGGTTGTTTGCTCTATTTGCTTACCCCCAATCAAGAATGAACATGACTGTGTCTCAGCAACAACAGTGCAAGGCCGATGGCTAGCTGGCAAACCACCAGGAGGAATCAAGCGGTGGTCCCTCGTGCGAAGGCAAGTCGACACCCCTCTGATAGTGTCTACTCCTACAAGGTGTCGCTCAGTTTTGTCAGCGCAACAAGCGAGCGTTGCTACCTGTAATTCAGTCCTATAAATGACCACGAGACAAAGTGGAGAACAATGTGCAAACCAACATTTTGCTAATCCCAACCACCTTGGCCGGAAACAGAAACGAGTAAGCCCGAAGCGCAAGAACAGAAGCTGCGAGCCAGCTCCTTCACTTTCCTTGTAGCCTCAGATGCACTGGTCGTATCGGCGTCAAGATGCAAGGGTAGCTGCGCGGCCAGCAACAACACAACTTGCTGCAAAGCATTCAGTCCCGTATCGCTTTCATCCGCCCGCACGCACAAGCACATCACAGGATATATATTTGCGTCATAATAGAATGCGCCACGCTCGCGCTACGAGTCGTCGCGGAAGAGCTCGATGAACTCGCCGATGTCCAGCGTGGCGTTCGTGTCCACGTCAAAGTGCGCGATGATCTTGGCCACGTCCTCACGCGTCACCTGCGTGCTCCCGCCGCGCGAGTTACTGTCGTAGAACTTCTCGTTGTACCGCAGCGCGCTGAAGAGCTCGTCCACGTCGATGTTGCCGTCGTGGTCTAGGTCGTAGAGCTATGAGCGTCAACATACATGACGAAACCAGTAACGTCAGGGTTGTGTGCAGAGTACACGCCGTCAGATCTATCAGGATATTTCGTACCTTGAAGAGTGCATAGAGCTCCTTGATCTGCTCAGACGAGAGCTGCCGCTTCTTGGTTGTTGCTTTCTTGGCCTTCTCCGCCGCCTCTAACAGCTTGCAGAACCGGAAAATGTCCTGCAGGATCCCCGCATCTTCACTGCTACTGCTGCTGTTCCCGCCAAAGATCACTGTGAGCAGCTCCGGGAGGTCGATGTGGCCGCTCTGGTCCTCGTCAATGCTGCTGAAGATGCTCATGACGTTGTCTTGCAGATGCGTGCCGGCGAACAGCCCCGAGCCGTCCACCAGCTCGCGCAGCGTGATCGTCCCGCTCTGGTCGCGGTCGATCTTCTGGAACGTGTGGTAGATGTTGACCACGTCGTCGCGGCTGTGCGGCCCAAAGTGGTCCTGGCGCAGCAGCGCGGCGTCTGAGCGCATGCGCAGCTTCTTCGCCGCTGTAGTCTCTGGTATCAAGGGGTCTTTTGTCTTGTTGACCACGTCGTCTTTGGTTCGCTTGGCTTTTGCAGACGAGACCGATCGCCCCGCAGAGCTCGGCTGGCGGCGATTGCTCGGTGCGCTCGAGACCTTCTTGAGCGACTTTTGCATAGTTGGTTCGTCGTCAGGTTGATGGTGTTCTTCCTGTTGTTGCTGCTGAGATATTGAAGGGATTTTCTTCACAGTTACGGCCCTCGTGGGCAGCTTGGACGCGCGGTGCAGCTGCTGTTCCTCGGCCTCCTGCTGCTGTAGCAGCTGGTCATACTGCTGGATGAGCTGCCGCATCGAGTGGTGTGGGATCAGCGGAGCAGCTGGCGTGGCAAGATCATTGTTATCGTCGTTGCAGTGGTCGTCTGGCATATCCACCCCGCTGACGTTTGCTGCATGCGCGGTCGATGGGAGCGCGGATGTCGACTGCGTGTGGCGTGTATTCAACAACAGCGAGTTCTTTCGCTTGTGGGGTCCAATAGCTCTCTGCTTCTGCCTCGGTGGCAAGTTCTCGACGACGACGCAACTTGTGCCCAGTTTCTCCAGTAGAAACACCGACGGCGCCAAGTTGATTTGCTGCTCGAATGCCTGCACGTTGTTTCTCCGCAGCTGCGAGCTGCCTCCATTACCATTGAGGACCGTTGGCGCCAAAGACTTTTGATTGCGTCGCACGTTCTCGTGATGCAAGTGCGCGTACATCTGCCGCTCGCGGTTCAGGCTGCCGACACTCCAGTTGTCCTTGTCGTGGAACGGCAGCTCTTGCGCTGGGTTCTCGAGGATGGGCAGCGGACTGGCATCGCCGTTGAGTGTCCCTCCTACGCCTCCTCCTTCTTGGTTGTCAGTGAATGAGTCGGATGGTGTCTCAGCTGACGAGGTCCCACTCTGCTGTCGAAGATGGTCGCCACCAAGCGGCTGGCCGTACTCGTCGATATTCGCCGATCCTGCTGCAGAATTGTTAGCGTGCGCCTTGCTCTTCATGATCTTCTTCATGCGCTGCTGAAACTTGAGGCGCTCGCGCTCCCAGGCCACTTGGCGCGCCGCCTGGAAGTCGCTCTGTTTCCACGTTGCCTTGCCCTGCAGCTGCTCAAAGAGCCGATCGGCTTCACTTTTTGGTAGATCACTTGCTGCTGTTGAGTCACGTCCCTCGCTTGCATCATCTGCTTCCTTGATAGTACTGATGCTGGTTTCACTTCTACTACCACTGCCGTCTAGGTTGTCTGTTAGATGAGACTCCGAAGTCATCGTTTCTGAGTGACTGTCACGGCTCAGCGCTGGAGCACTCGCGCTTACCCTCAGTCCGTCAATCGCCGAACTCCTCCTTCGCCGCCGACTGATCTCGATCACCGATTGGTGGCGCGCAGCCATGGTCTTGAGCTTGCTTGCCTTCATCTGGTCCCAGATCGCCTCGGCCTGTTCGCGCTTCGCCTGTGCCGTGCTCTCGAGATCGATCTCCCACTGCCAAAACGACGCACTCTTACTACTGGTACTCGATGCGCCAAACTCCTCGGGTTTGAGACTACTAGTGCTACCACTTCGCCCCAAATTTCCCAGACACGTACCCTGGAAATCCCACAGACACACGTTCTTATCGCTAGCGCACGTGAGGATCGCACGTGGTTCCTCCACCGCGTTCAGGCATCGGATATTGCCCTGGTGTGCCTTCCACCTCGCCACGCATGTGACGTCGGAGTCCTCAATGCTGAGCTGATGATGCAGTGCCGCTTGATCGTCGCCCGCAGCGCCGTCTCCATTGCTGATACCACTGCTATTCGTGTTGCCACTTGTACTATTACTGAGGTCGCTGCTACTGCCACTGCTACTGCTGGTGTGCTTGCTGCGCAGCCGCTTGGCATTCTTGCCCTGGCGCAGGAATCGTCTCCGCGGGTTGTACGATCGGTGGTGGTGTGACGGCAGGCTCTCTTCGCGGAACGCCTTGACGAAGCTCTTGGTGATCACGCGCGAGACGTCCGAGACGCAGATCTCGCCGCGGTTGCTGCCGGTGAGCAGCAGAAAGCGGCCGCGCCGGATGTCGTTCTTCATCACTTCGCCGCCCTCTTCGTCGTAGAACACCTGGCAGCAGCTGATACTCCCGCCTCTCAAATGGCTCCTGTTGTGACTTTGGTGGTAATTATTCTCATGTGTACCACCACTGTTATTATCATTGTTGGCATTGCTCGATACTGGTGCCGATGATAACGACGGTACTGCTGGAGACGGGGCCGAGAGCAGTGGGTCAAAGCAGAGCAAGAGCGTCGTTGGCTGCGTCGGTGACAGGCTCCAGACGCACACCATGCCGTTCTCGTGGCCCGAGAGTAGCAACGGGTATGGCTCAATGAACGTCAGCGTATTGACGTCGCACGCCACCAGTGAATGCACAGCCACCGTCACTGAGCCGTCCATAGTAGTAGTACTACCAGTCCCACTACCACTGGGCGAGCACGTGTCCTCCAGTAGAAAGTAGATGTAGTCCCAGATCTTGATCGTGCCGTCCGTGCTGCCGCTCGCGAACAGAGAGAGCGCGTAGCAATACGCCAGACACTTGATGTCCGTGTCGTGCGCGTCCGTGATGCACCGCAGCAGCGCGTTCGTGCTCGCGTTGTCGTCGTAGAGCCGCAGCGAGCGGTCCCAGGATGCCGTTAGCACGCACTGGTCCTCCTTGCAGTAGAGCAGCGCCGACACCTGCAGCTGATGCGGTGTCCACTGCTTGAGCACCGCGCCGTTGAGGTAGTTGAGCACAAACAGCTCGCCGTTCTGCGTGCCGAACACGATCTTGCGCTGGCGCGCGTCCAGATCCACGCACGTGATGTCCGACGTCGTGATGTTGCTGTACGTGCGGATGAGCGCGCCGGAGGACGCATCCCAGATGCGGATCTCCCGATCCGTGGTCGTCAGCAGCGTGAACGAGACGCTATTGTAGAGCACGACGCTGGACGCCAGCACTTTGGGTTTAAGGCGTACGCGCTGCAGGAGCTTGAGCTTGTGCAGCCCCGCCGCCAAGATCGACTGGCCATTGTTGAGCACCACGAGTGAGTGCGCCTTCCACGGATATTTGTCGCTGCCAATGCGGAACGTCTGCAGGCACCGGCTGTTGTTTTTCTCCAGGTCGTTGTTCTCGATTGACAGTACGTTCGCGAGGTTCCACCACTTGAACCAGCCCTCGTCGTCCACTGTGATCGCCTGGTCCGCCAAGAGAGCGGCCGCTGCTGCCGCCGCGGCACTCGCCGAGGTCTGCGCGGCGCTCATGCGTCTCTCGTTCAAGCTCGCGAACGCCGCGGACGAGATGAGCTGGATGCAGCACACGGGTGATGTGTGGCCCCAGAGCTTGAAAATTGGCGTGGTTGCCAGCGCCGAGATGTCCCATCCGAGCACCTCGCACTCGAAGCCAGCGCTGATGAAGACCTGGCTCGAGAGCTTGGTCAGCAAGCGCACGCCGCGGCGGTGGCCCTGGCGCACAGCTTTTGGCTGCAGACTCTGCGTGTCCCAGAGATAGATCATCGAGTCCATGCCGCAGGAGACCAGCGTCTCCGAGTTGAGCACGAGCAGGTCCTGGAGTAGATCCGTGTGCTTCTTGAGCGTCGTGACCAGCGTCACCTCGCACCGGCCCTTCGAGTCGTGCGTCTTCTCCCGCTCGACGCGCCAGACGCTGATCATGAGGTCCGCTGAGATCGAGAATAGGCGCTGCGTCGACGCGTTCCACTCGAGCACGCGCTGCGGACGAGGAGTGTGCACGATCGCCATGGGCACGGGCGTCTCGAGCGCGCTTGTGCTGGTCGCCGTGAGGATCGTCGTGGCCCAGAACGTGAGCTTCAGGTCTCCCGCCGAGACCGCAAGCAGCTCCACCTTGGTGAGGTACTTGAGCACCTGTACGGGCGAGCGCTCAGAGCGCACCTCGTCCTGGTCACGGCGGTACCCTACAACGTAGCAGAGCGGGTGGAAGTTGTTCACGATGCTTAGTGTTGGTGTAAACATGGATGGCGAAGTGCCGCCGTTGTCGCTATTGCCTCGAGGTGTCGTTGCAGGGCTGCCGCTAGCGCCATTCACTCCGCCAGAGCCACTCCCAACTACATTGGTACCGCTGCCATTCTCGCTTTCGCTCTCGCTCAGGAATAGTGTCGATGGATCGATGATCTCAACGACGGGTCGTGTGTTTTCATAGAGTAGAAGGCGGCGGAACTCGGGAGCGAGCTGCACCTTCCGCGGCGGCCGGTTCGCCAGATCCGCAAAGCGCGGGTTTTCCTCATACTGCAGGTCGCGCCAGTGGGCCTCGTCGTCGCTGCTCGTGCCCATGCCCCCCTCGATGATTGCGCTCGTGAACTCTTCCCACTCCATCGCGCCGTCGCCATTCACGTCCACCTGCGCGAAGAGTTCCACGAGGTCCTCGATGAACTTGACGACGTTCTCCTGCTCCCAGCTCACGCGGTCGAGCATGACGCTCACGAATTCGTAGAGCGACAGCCCGCGGCCCATGCGATCAAAGTCCTGCTTGAGCAGCGTCAGGTCTTCAACCTGGAGCCGCACCATGATGCCCAGGCACGCCTGGTACTGGAGCAGCGCCGCCGCCATCGTGTTGCTCTGATCTCTGGCGCACGTGACGGAAGGTGGGGGCAAAACCCTAGATCAAGCAGTTTGCTTCTTGAACTTGACAGTGACTGATAGTTAAAAGTGAGTGCTCGGCGTTTCAGACGACTGCACTTTCAGACCATTTGGTATTTGCAGAGGAAGGGAGGTGTCGAAGCGCCTTTGGCGTTGGGCAGCGTCGGAAATAGCTTCAGTACCCGACTCGCCTCAGCCCTCAGCGTAGGTTCGCTTCAGGGCTTCTCGTCACTCATTCATTCCTCTACGATTCACAGAGGAAGTAAAAGATGGCGTTTTCAGCACACCACAGAGGGTTCCCGCCTCGATCGAATGGCTCGAACGAGCCCACGCACCTCGCAGTCTCGCCCACAACCAGCTTCTCGCCTTATCAGCAGCCTCACCAGCAGCACAATGCGAGCCCAAGAACCACGAAATTTGCGCTCGCGATGAAGAAAGCTGTGGCGACAGCGAACACAAATACGACTTCTACGTCACCAAAGCGCCCCATGTCGGCCTCGCGAGTGCAGCCGACTGCGACGTCGATATCCAACTCCATTGGAGGAGGAGGGTCATCAAGTCCGTACTCACCTGGGTATTCTCCTTCACGTACCCGACCTGCTAGTGCCAGTCGAGCGCGGCTGTCGACAGGGCCGCCTCTGCACCAGCCTCATCCACTTGTCGCACTTGACACTATCGCGTTTCCGTCGCAGCGTTCGGACCACAGCGCGCCGCATGGATATGACATCAAGCCACCAACACCAACCAGCAGGGGTTTCAAGGCAGCGTCACCAAGTTCGCCTCGCACAATCGCCAGCATCTGTGAGAGAATCCGCGTGGAGGCGCAGAAGCCCCCAGTGCCTATGGATCCAGTAGAGAAAGCCAAGCTGCGCGCGTTCCTCGAGTCCTGGCAGGACGAAGAGCCACGTTTCCGGTCGTCGATCCTGTTCTCCGAGACCACATTCGCTCAGGCCAAAGGTGGGATGTGAATGATTTGACTAGTGTGGCGTCGGATTATCTTGCAAGACTCTAACATGTAGCACATGGCGTTGGGTCCGTGGAATGTACAGCGATGGTCACGGACTGGCCCAAGCCAAATGCGTTCCTGGCAGCGATCGCCTACGGTTGTCTCGAACAATTTGGTCTCTTCCTGGAGAAGGAGTACCCGTTTCTCATCGACGTCATCACGTAAGCTGCCATTTGTCTCCCTTGACTAGTCTTCTCACTCACTGCACTCAGCCCATTTTGTTCACTACCGAAAATTTACGGTGGATATCATCTAGCGAACTCGGCGCAGCAGTCTATTCAAATTTCGCCGACCTACTTGAGCTCCAACATCACCAGCAGCAACAGCAGCAGCAGTACCACGACCACCAGCAGCAGTTCCAGGACATGAACCCACCATCTCCTCTGATCCCCAAGCGCAACCGCTTTCTCTTCTACTTCCAGTACGGCAAACACTGGTTCCAGGACGTCGCGGAGCACAAGCACCACACCGAGACACTCACATTCACTGCTGCTTCCTCGAAAGAAGAGATCCAGAGGCTCAACGACAAACTCCACGCCCTTCAAGCACTGCAAACTCACAAGACGCTGCAAAAGAACAAATCCCCAGCGCCAGATCAGGACCCGAATGCCAGTTCTTCCTTCAGCGCGTTCGCCGATCCACTTAATCGCGCGGGGTTTCAATTCCCTCAGCTTCGCAACATGCTCTACTGCGACTCGGGCGCCGGCCACGGACACCACGAGTCGTCATCACTGATAGCGAAACTCGATCTCCAGCCGGGCGACTACGATTTCTGGCCCTGCTGCGAAGAAATCCTGCTTGTGTATCAGTCGCTACCACCAAAAGAGGCTTTAAACGTACTCAGCACGCTCATGGAGAAGAGCGCGGAGCTAGGCATCCCGATGCTCGGCGAGGCATACGCGGTCGCCGTCGACCTGCTGGACGAGAAGGAGCGCCGCCACTTTCTCCGCGAGTACTTTCTCTTGGTCTCCTCCAGTGAGCTCCAGGACGCGCTCCAGCAGCGCGACGAGTGCAACGACGAGAAGTGCTGGCAGCTGTTCATCGACGAGCTGAAGGAGCGACTTGGACTCGGGCTCTATAACGACGACGAGGGTGCGGACAATGGTGGCGACTACCCGGGTGTTGGTAGCGCCGCCTCAAAGCTCGCGGATGCTAGAAAGTCCGCACCTCCCAAATCAAAAGCCCAGATCAAACTGGAGCGCTTCCACTCGGACGAAGCCAAGGTCGGCGCCAAAGTGCACGAGATGATGGAGCTGCTGGAAGACCTGGCGGCGGAAGCGTCTTTTCTGGACGAGAAGCAGTCGGGGCTCTCGCGTGAGCTCCTCAAGAAACTCCGAGAGTACGAAGAACCGGGAAAGAGAGTCGAGAAAGCGCGCGAACTGATGATGAAGCCCAACCAGAGCGAACTGCGCGCGTTTGATCCATCTATTAGTGAGGACAAGCAGTGCGCGTGCCACTGCGGCAAGCACCGACTGATTCACCAAGACGAACAACTCATTCAAGCCCCAGTTGAAAGCAGTGCTGACCAGGATGACTCGGACGATGCGATGAAAGACTCGAAAGCAAACAACCTCAAGCCTCGGAAATCGACCTTGAAGCGACCGCTTTCAATGAAGCGCAAGAACGCCGTGAGCTTCGGCAATCGGCTCTCGCGAGGATCTACGACCCAGTTGCGCTTGTTCCCGCTCTCGGAGGTCTGCCACATGCTCAGCGCGATTCTGCACCTGAAATTCTCTCGCGACGCCACCGAAGCTGCCGCAGTTTACACTGGCAGTGGTAACATTAGTGGGAGGACCCTGGACCCGACGTCGCTGATCACAGAGGACCGCTGGAGCTTTCTGAGACGCACAGCAAAGCCCGTGACGTTCAAGACGCTCGCCAAGGACTTTCTCACGCGCAAGTATGGCATCAAGTCGATCGCGGTCATGCACACGCTGCAGCTCGAGCGTTCACTGGTGTTCTACAGCGCAATGGAGAAGCACATCCGCTGCGAGCTCTTCGCGTGGTTCTTTGGAGCCGACAAGCCGCGGCTGCAGTCCAAAGACTACGCGTTCCAGTTCTTCCAGAAGCTGCTCAAGAGCATCATGAGCTTGTTCGCGACACCCAAGCGACCGACGAGTGCCGGTGGTAGTGGAAACAGCGGCGGTACTCAGCAGCCACTCTCGTTCGCGACACTCATCTCGGTCTGGACCGAATATATTGGCGACGGCGAATGCCCCAACAGCAGTGCTGCACTGGTGCGCTACTTGGCCCCCGGCCACGCTATCGACGCCTGCAGCCTCTCGTTCCCTGTGCGCATCAAGGAGTCGAGCGAGTACGTGAGTTTTCTGGAGCGTCTTTACCGCCTGGGGCTCGAGAGAGACCAAGTGGAGCTTGAAACTTTCTTGAAACACGCGATGGAGATCTGGCAGACCGTGTTCGACAGGTTTGTGGGCGAGATCCAGGCGACTTTGGACGGCTGGAACAACGACTGCGGCAATAGCAGCACAGCCACCAACTTGGACTTTGACGTGTTCACGAACTGCGTGGTGCGTAACGGCATGGATCTCACGGGCGGCGAGCGGCTCGAGATCTTTGACCTGCTAGCGCTTGATGATGACGAATCGACGATCGTGTCGAGGAAGAAGCTGCTGGCGTTCTTCCTCGAAGCCAAGTACCTGCGAGCGAACGGTTAGCTAAGCTACGAGCAATCGTCGTTGTAGATGATCAAGCCCACAGGCAGTAATATAAACAGAGAGATGGAAAGCACAGCGCATCAGGTGTGGTGTACAAATATGCAAGTGTGTGTATTTACCAGTTCCTTCTTGGTTGGGGCTTCTTGTTGTTCTTGGGCGTGTGTGTGTGTGTTCTCTTATGAAGCAAAGCACACCCGACATGAGGGGAGGATGGCGGAGGGGACAGAGAGATAGAGAGATTATACTTTTCTATCAGATCTCTCGCTCTAATTCTCGCCTTTTCGCCGCTTAGAAGAACGGGTTCTTTGCACCGCTGCCTCCTAAGTTCACGAATGGCTGATTCAGTCCCCCTTGCGCCTGTTGTTGTTGCTGCTGCTGTTGTTGGAACTGCTGTGGAGGCTGCTGAAACTGCTGCTGCTGTTGGTGTTGCTGTGGGAATCCGCCCATGGGGTTCATCATGCCGCTGCCAACCATCGGGTTGCCCTGCATCCCCATCTGAGCTCCTGGGAAGCCCATCTGTGGCGCACCACCTACGACAAAAACAAAAGCAAACGACCGGTCAGTTCAATCCCGTCCTGCTCAACAAGCAATCGATGATCGGCTCTCTTGCGGTTATCGTACCTGGGAACATGTTGCCGCCCATCATTGGGTTTCCGCCAAACATTGGGTTCGGTTGCTGTTGCTGCTGCATCATCGGGTTCATCATCATCATGTTCGGTTGCTGCTGCTGCATCTGCATCGGGTTCATCGGCATGCCACCAGCTCCCATCATACCCATGCCCATCTGCATCTGGTGGCTGCCCATGCCCATTGGCGGCATTGCTCCGCCGCCCATCGGCATGCCCATGCCCTGCGGCCCAGCACCAAAAGTGTTCATCTGCGGCGCTTGCTGCTGTTGAGGGGATGGACCAAAGCTCGCCATGATGTTCGCCATCTTGTTCACGTGCTGGTTCGCTGGTGCCGGGGTCGCGAAAGCGTCCGTAAAGCCCCCCGTGGCCGAGCTGGAACTCTGCGCGCTCGAACCCGAGAACGATGCCCACTCGTCCTGCTTTGGCGCTGTCTGCTGTTGCTGCTGCTGCTGAGGTGGCGGCTGGATGGTCACTGCCTGTGGGGTCGGCGGCGGCGAGTTGAACGCGTCAAAACTGAGAATATCCTGCGTCACTGGCACTTGCTGCTGGCGTGCTGGCGCTGGAGCGGCAGCCTCCTGTCGGCGTGAGGACGAACCGGTTCGCGACGACGACGAGCCAGTGCGCGAGTTGGTGCGCGAGTTGGACGATCCGCTGTTGCCCGAGCGGCGCTGGTCGTGACCGCCTCCGCGACGGCGGTGGCTGTCATCCTCGGACTCGTCGTCCTCCGAGTCGTGGCGCGGCTTGCGGCTGCGCGGGTCGTCCTCGCGCGCCACGAAGCGTTTACGCTCGTATTTCTCGCGGATCCAGAGCTCCTTCTCGCGCACGGACGAGTGCTCGTTCGGGATGCGGTAGTCGCGCGGCACGTTCGCTTCGTAGTACTCCTTGGCGCGACCATTGCCCCACTTTTGCATTTGCTGTTGAAGTTCAGATATACGTACATAGAGATAGAGATTCATGCAATTAAATGACATGAGCATTTCACGCACATCGAATCAAATCGCAAGTGCATATCGATTTTAATACAAGAGCACGCACCGTGACTTGGTCGCTCGTCCATGAGTCGAGGTTCACGGAGCGCACGAACGTGAGGTGCACGCCGAGGCTACGGTGGATGCCCGAGCACGCGATGCAGATGAACACACCGAGGTTGATCGACGCCCAGCGCGGGCCTATCATACACACAGCGGAGCCAATATCAGCACATATGGTCGCTCCCAAGATCCATTCCATTTGTAGGGCGGGCTTCAACTAACGCTGAAGGCTCCTAAAATGGACGCACCTCGACAGCCGCAGTCGGCGCAGAACTTGTTCTCCTCGCGCTTGGTGAGCTCATCGAGCAGCTTCTTGAGCTTCACCTGATCGTCCACGGGCTTGGGCGCATTGCGATGGCTCATCGTAGGGGCGGACGTGGCGCGTAGCTGGTGCTTCTGCGAAATGCAGTTCAGTCAGTCAGTCAGTCCCACAGACAGATGATCGCTTTGGCTTTGCTGGGAAGGGGGCCGGCCACGCGGCTGACACTAAAAAGCAAAGATGAAACTCCCTGCGATTCACTTTACTGACGTTGGAGAATATGATTGAATCGAATTGTGACACAGGAGACTTCTATTGAGAGCGTGTATCCTCGATGGTGATGCTGCTTGTTCATCATAGCACTCTTGTACCGAGTTTTATCCTTGAAGAGGTATATTATGATTTTTAAAAGGTTATCAAAAGTATATTACAGCAGTATCTATTTTACACATGTGTATGTTTTCTATGCAGGATATTGTTGTGCTGACGTCACGCTGCCTTGAAGTTGGTCAGTTCCAAACACCCCTTACTCACTTTTTTCACTGTTGACACGCAATCACCGCAAGAGACCCATCAATTCCACTTCACACACGTTGTTAGTAAACCCAACAAGCACCAATCCATCTCAGAGGTCATTCATTCGTTCATTCTTCAAGTTGCCAGCGTCTGCACAAGCCCCAAGCCAAAGAAGAAGAAAAGAAGTCAAGCCAACCCGAAACATGTCCAGCAGCAAGCCCCGCCAGCTCGTCAAGGACGCGACGCACATCGTGCGCGACATGCTCGACGGCCTCGTGACCGCGCAGCCGCACCTCGTGCTCGTGCGCGGCGAGAACGTGCTGCTGCACCGCGAGTTCCGCAACATCCGCGAGCAGCAGGTCACGCTCCTCTCCGGCGGTGGCAGCGGCCACGAGCCCGCGCACGCCGGATACATTGGCGACGGCATGCTCACGGGCGTGGTCTGCGGTAACGTGTTCGCGTCGCCGTCGACCAAACAAGTGCTCGCCGCGATCCGCCTCGCCGCGGGACCGAAGGGCTGCCTGGTGATCGTCAAGAACTACACGGGTGACCGCATCAACTTTGGACTCGCGGTCGAGCAAGCGAAAGCGGAGGGTTTCAAGGTCGACATGGTCGTTGTGGGTGAAGACGTTGCGGTGGTGAATGCGAATGCCGGACGTCGCGGACTCAGTGGCACGGTGTTTGTGCACAAGCTCGCTGGCGCAGCGGCGAAGAGCGGCAGGGACCTCGACTCGATCGTCAAGCTTGTGAACGGCATCACGTCGGCGAACAAGATCGGCACGATGGGCGTCGCGATCAAGCCGTGCTCGTTGCCTGGACAGGAGGACCAATCGCGTGATCTCGGCGAAAACGAGATGGAGATTGGCTTGGGCATCCACGGTGAACCTGGTATCGAGAAGCGCCAGCTGCAGGACATCCCATCGCTGACAGACATGCTACTCGAGAGGATCATTAGCAACACCACTTCAGTCGGACTCAAGCTCAAGTCTGGCTCAAAAGCGGTGCTGATGGTGAACAACCTGGGCTCGACGACCACCATGGAGCTCTTTGTGGTGACCAAATACGCGGTGCAAGCACTGCAGAGCAAAGGCATTCAAGTGGAGCGCGTGCTCGTGGGCTCATTCATGACCGCACTCGACATGGGCGGCTTCTCGCTCACGCTCTGGGATTCGAACGGCGACGCCCAGCTGCTGCAGTACTTTGACGCGCCGACGACTGCCTCAGGCTGGAACTTCACCAAATACGATGCGTCGGCAAACGTGGACACGACTGACAGTTCTATTGAACCAGAAGCACCTGCAGGCACAACAAAGAAACACGCTGCTCGCCCAGCGCAGCTGACGAACAGTGGACTCTTGCTCGAGAAGGCGATCCAAGCAGCATGCGAGAAGCTGATTCAGAGTGAGCCAGAGTTGACGCTCTGGGACACCAAGGTCGGCGACGGCGATTGCGGTATGACGTTCAAGAAAGCGGCTGAGACCATCCTCGCGGACCTCAAGGAGCACTACCCGCTCAATGACCCTGCGCACACATTACTGGAGATCGCGCAGTCGGTCGGCAAAAGCGCTGGTGGTACATCCGGTGTGTTGTACGACATCTTCTTCACTGCCGGTGCGCTGAAACTCGAGTCTTTCAAGGACGTGAACGCTGTAGCATGGACTACCAGCTTCCGAGCGGGTATTGCCGCGATCCAGAAGTATGGCGGTGCCAGTGAAGGCTCGCGCACGATGCTGGATGCGCTCTTGCCAGCTGGTCGTGCGCTCGGGGAGCCATCGAGCGAAGAGAACCAAGGAGCAGTGCTGCTCGCGGCTGCCGCCAAGGCTGCCCAGGAAGGCGCCGAGGCGACCAAGAAGATCCCAACCAAGCAGGCGTTCGGTCGCAGCGGGTACGTCGGCGAAGAATTCAGTGCTGATGTTCCAGACCCTGGTGCCAAGGCTGTCGCGTTCTGGATGTCAGCTATCGCGGATGCCGTGCAGTCCCAGTAATGGACGAATCACTCACCTCCAGGCGACAAGCAACATGCAACAGAACAGTCATCGTAGCGTCCACTTGTGAGTACATTTTGCACTTTGTATTGAGTGCCGTAGTTTCTGAACCTTGCAACTTGAAAAATCCAAAGTGGCGTTCGATGTCATTACAGTAGTATATGTGCAATGTCAACCATGCAAGGTGACTCACTCCACGAAGACAACCAGTCTCGGTCCTATTGTTTGATTCGGTCAGCATTGAGGTAGACGTACTGTACTGTCTGTATCATTTCCGAATTTCCGACTGATCGACTGGTGGAGCCATTCGCTCCAGACGTTATCCCAGAACGAAACGGCCAGCCGAAGATCCGTTGGACCTCAGAACAGATCTGGCTGCAGAGCTCTTTTTAGGGCAAGTATTCGGAGCGGAGCCAGAGCAAAAGCGTCTCTTTCTTGAAAAAATACCGCAAAAGATCTGGTAACTCTTGTGGCTCTTTTGTCGCTCGGGTACGTCTTTGGGATCTGCTCTTGTGGACGACACGACACGACTACGCGCTGGACTGGAGAAATTTTGGCCATCATTTGTTTCCCAAGAGCCATTCCACGCTCACTCTCTCGAATTACCACTTTCTCGCGGCATGATGGTGTGTTCGTAGCAGTAACCCCCATGCAGCAAACATATCTTGTGTCAAACACACTCTGTTTGCCATGGTGGTCACCATTACAAACTGCTTGGCGTTTGGCCTCTCAAATTGAGCTCTTGGAAGTCAATTAAGAGCTCTGGACAAAAGTTTGATTTCTGGCTGCATTCCATAGTTTTAAATGGGGGAAATCACGACGTTTTTGAGCGTAGTTTAACATCGGCTTTTAGATTCAATGTGACTCTGGGCTTCCAAATCATTGTTTCTGTCAGGTTGGTAGCCTTGCAAATCCTGTGACAATGCAAGGGAAGCATCGAAAAAAATCGGACATAAGGCCATATTCCAATACACGCTGCAGTTAACCCACACCTGAAGCTCCAACAAAGTTTCCAGCTTTTCAAAACGGACACAAACAAATCCAGTTGACAAAGGTGGATAAAGCGCATTTTACAGAATGCTCGTTTATTTGCGCTGATCACTACATGCCAGCAAAACAACTCTCATGTGCAGCGCATGCAAGCACTTGCTACATACATAGCTCATGAAGCGGACGATGTGTCCGATTCTTAGCCAATCTATCCTCTGTTGAATAGCAAACTGCTCAGTAGTTGCATTCAATTCAAATAGATCAGTTTTCCTGAACTAAAACGGACGTCGCCTCTTGAAATCTGTCGCAACAATATGTGGGTGACATCTGCTGGCTGCTTGAAGGGCTCAACAACACACACACGCACTCACGAAGGAAGTCAACGAACCAACAGACAGACCAACAGGCAAAGCAAAGCAAGCGCGACCCAAGCGCCAAAGAGCCATTCGTCGCCAGAGACAGAGAGCAACGCGCCAGGCGCGTGTACCGAGACCAGACGGCAAGTGATCGGCCCATTATCACAGCGCTCTTCTGACCAAGCGTCTCTCTTTCTCTCTGTGTAGCTCCAGAGCCCGTCGTACGAGCGAGCGACCGAACGAACGATCAAATCCACCCGAAAAGAGAGTGAGTGCGTGCAGAGCGTGCGTCAGTGAGTCTTTTTTTCAGATTGAGACACGCTTCAGCATCGTTCATCATCAGCTAGAGCCGAGAATACCATCTTGGTCGTCCACTTCCACTAACAGCCCCCCATCACCGACCACTTCGCGTATAACTGAGAAGAGCACAGCAGAGAATGACGCGGTCCAAGCATCGATCCATGCCAATGACAAAGCTGCTGCTGGTGCTCGTCATGGTAATGGTGATGACAGCGTGTGCGTCAGCGCAAACGACGTCGCCCGCGCCGACCCCGCAGATGACACCCACGGACGGTTGCTGCGCGAAATGCATCGGCAAGACGACGGACCTGCCGTACACGTACGACCCGGTGATCCACAGTGAGTGCTCGGCCGCGAAGGGTGTCTGTTGCTACAACTGCGGCCAGGACGCATCGTCCCAGATGAATGTCGAGAACGCTGTGTTTGGGGACGATGGCGTCACACCGCAGGTGAAGGCGGGCGAGTGGGCGCAGATCCAATGGACGAGCGTCGCGCGTGTGACCTACGAGACGTACCGGACGACCCAGAAGAAAATCACGACCGTGCGTAACGGCAGCTTGGAGGCCCGCCTGGGTGACGACAAGAAATTCTACATCTGTGCCAAGACCCAGGGCTCCATCTACGCGCGCGGCTGGGGCTCGAACCCGTGTCTCTCGGCCACCAAGGAGAACATGATCGAGGTCATCGCGGGCAAAGATGTCGACAGCTGCGGACGCCTGCCGAGCAGCGCCACCGCCTCGAGTACGGCGAGCGTGTCGTCAAGCAGCAGCTTGGACTCTTCAGCCGCGCATAAAACGCCGGTCACTAGCAACACGAGCGCGCTGACCAAGAACGAGAACGACGATGAGACCTGTAGCACCGAGCGCGCTGCCATTGTCGTGCAACCGGACGGTGCGTACCGACCAGATCTTGGGATCTGGTTTAATTATGTGTGGTAGAGGGGACACGACGGTGAGGAGGCTCATTGATCTAACTAGCGGTGATACGTGTGTGGCTTGCGTGGTGTTTATCTTTATTACTATAGGAACGAAGGAGTGTGTGTGTGCAGCCGAGTGGACTGGTCCGCCATCGTGCAGCGGGTTTCCCTGGTGGAAGATCGCCGCCACCATCGGAGGCGCTGTCGCCGCGCTGGTACGTCGTCGGGACTTCTCTTTATGTCTTTGTATGAACGCTCTGAACTGAAGGCACTGGGAAGGAAACTAATGTGCTTCCTACTTCTGTGTTGTGTATCGTAGCTGTCCATTGTTGTGTCTATCAAGGCGTACTTGAACACCCGCAGTGCAGGCAAAGCGACAGAGGACGACGAAGTGGTGCTCGGGTCGGACAGCGTGGTGCCAATCGCCGGTGGCGCCCCAGACAGAAAATCGACCGCGCCGCGACGACCGAGTCATGAAGGGTATGAGCAGTACGGTCGAAACTCCGAGTCTCTAGCGGCGCCGCTGCAACAACAGCAGCAACAGCAGCGAGCCAAAGCCTCATCGTCCGGCGCACGGGGTTCCCAGGCCCAAGAGTTCTCACTCTGATGTTGATGTTGTTGTTATTGGTAACAAGCTAATAAGTTATGAACCATTTTTGAAGGAGCAAAAAAATACATTCAAAACAGTTCGCCCCCTTATCTGCGCCAGGTCGAGACATCAGCCGAGCCAAGCAAGCGGCTTTTGTACCCGAGCATGATATGATGCAACAAGGTCAGTGATCCTGGTCGACGAACACCAAGAGTCCTGGAACCAACAAACCGAGTGGATGGATGAGGTCGAGATCACAGACGCCACACGAGAGAGTCACGCTTGCTAGAAACTTTGAGAGCAGGCTTTTGAGGCTGTTTAGGTTGGGTGGGGTCTGACGGCCTCACCTCCAGGGACAGGTTGGCGCGCTTTCAACTTGGAAGGCTTGTTGGGCAATTCTCTGATACATGTTCATGTACTTGGAGATAGATGACCTGACAGCAATTCCGTCCGCTCTGCGACGTGAGAGAGGACCCAAAATCCAATTAACCCACACGCAATCACCTCTTTGATAGTAAATATTTTTATAATAAAAGGTTTTACAGAGCAGTTTGTGTGCGACTTCGATGCTTAGTTAGTACTACAATTGGAGTATTGTGTTCTCTTCGCTACATGTACACAATATAAAAAGGTACATGATTAGCCCACTCTACATTTGTTGTTTCGCGGTTGATCTCTGATTTCTTGTACCAAATGGGTTCCAAAAATAGACCTCGCCCAAACACAAGCAACAGCAACAGCCAGCAGCTCATTAGCATAACGGCCATCGCCATCCGCCCGCCCTCCCATTCGCGCCTTCGCTCGTGGCCACGCGCGCAACAGGTTCGAGAGAAGCCGCCTGCCTGCTTGTTGCCCATGGTCCCGCTGTCGTCCTCCATGAAGCCACTGCTGCTGTTGGCTCTGGTACTCCTGGCGCTATCCTCATCTCCACTGGTGGCCGCCAGCTGCTGCGATGTGTGCCTCGCGCAGACCGACCCGGCGCACCCGCAGATCACGTACGACCCGCTCGTGTACAACCAGTGCTCGCCGGTCAAGGGCATTTGCTGCTTCGGCTGCGACTTTGCGCACGGTAGCGTCACGTATCAGGACGGCGTGACGTTTGACGCGACCTCGGGCGCCGCAGTCGCCAAGGCCGGCACCCGCATCAAGTTCACGTTCAACGGCGTCTCGCGCGTCACGTACGACCTGCTGCGTGTGAACCAGAAGAAGACAAGCTTTGTGGGCAACGCTAGCACTCTGGCCGACAAGGAGAGCGGTGATGGTGCGTTCTCGATCTGCGTGACGAGCCCCGGGACCATTGCGCTCCGGGGCTGGGGGGTCAACTCGTGCACGCAGGTGACTGCCGAGAGCACGATCACGGTCGAGGCCGGTGGCACCACGTGTGCGGCTGTGGGCACCGTCAAGCCCGCGACTGATGCATCGAGTTCGAGTGGCTCATCGTCAACTACGACGAGCAAGCCCAATGAAGCGGTGGACACTTTGGGCAGCTCCACCACGGACGCGAGCGCCAAGAGCGGCAAGTACGACACCAAGAACTGCAACCAGAACCGTGGATCGATTATCACGACCGGTGACGGCACACGCATCTGCGACTGCGCGGGCGACTGGCGCAACCCGCCGGCGTGCGACCAGTATTCATGGACCAAGACAATCCTCACGATCCTCGGCGCCGTGGCAACACTGGTAAGGAATTATCTGTTGCCTCGGAATTGGAATCTTTAACAGTATTTGGCTGAGGCTTGTCTCTAATTGTGCGCTCCATTGTCTATCTAATCCTTTATTGTAGCTCTCGATCGTGATCTCCGTGCGCGCGTATGTAAAGAGCCGGAAGGCCAAGGCCGCCGCTACCCACGACGAAGAGGACTCCATGGACATTGACGACCGCGTGAGTGAGGAAGTGCTGCGCATCGACCGGCGGTCGCCAACCAAACTGCCGGCTGGGAACACCCCTGGTGGCTCCACGCGCTCGTCCACGGCGTCCACCATGGGCTCCGCTGCGGGCGGAATGGCGCGCTCGCCCGCACGCTCTCCGAATGGCATGCCGCGCGTGAAGACCGTGCGCGAAACCACTCTGTGATACTAGCAAAGCATTTTATATAAAGAGGAGAGAGGTGGTAGGCATTACAAGAGCTATCTATATGGAGTTGTTTTTCGGATGGAGATCTCAAAGTACTACTCGGGTACCGATATATAACTACTACCATGAGCATGCAGCACCATTGGACACTCAGCAGCTGCAACTGTGCTACAGTACATTACATGAAAAACTGGTAGGTACTACTTCATGGACAGGTGGCAATCCAAGCACTCTTTTCAATGGAGCGATGCCTCGGCATCTTCTTGGTGCAAAACGTGGATCACAAACTTAGAACTTGGCGACGTTCTCGGTATTGTAGATACCAAAGTATTGCTCATAGCCCGGGTTGGACTGCAGGAACGAGTCATCGCTGCGACGGTCGTAGGCCATGAACCAGAAGTGCGGGCCGGTCTTGTCCGCTGGCGACCAGCCCGAGACGGCGTTGTAGTACGTCTTCTGGTTCTCAATATTCGGGATGTTGGCAGGATAGGCCGATGGGGCGTCGCCGGCCGACGGCCAGCCGGTCTCAGTCACGCGGAGCTTGGTCTTCTGCGAGGCGTAGAGCGTGTTCACCTGCTGCCACTGATTGTCGAGCAGCTCGAGCGGCTTGGACGAGTCGTAGCCGACCGTGAAGAACGGGTAGATGTTGACGCCGACAAAGTCGCAGGCCGACACGAGGCGGTTCAGGTCCGTCGTGTGCGCGCTGTCGACCATGGCGCTGATGCGCTGCGAGGTACCGACGAGCACCTTGCCCTCGGCGACACCGGCCGCAGCAAGACGTGTCTTAATGTCGTTGACCTTGTTGATGATATCGTCAAAGGACTTGTCGCCACCGGCGGTGTTGAGGTCCTCGTTGCCGACGATGATCGCCTCGACGCTGTCCGGGTACTTGGCCGCGCCGTCGATCGCCTTCTGGATCTCGAGCTCGTTCCACTCGTCATTGTCGTAGTGCGCGAGGCCGACATAGACCTTGAGGTTGTACTTCTGCGCGTACTCGACCACGTTGAAGCCGTAGTACTGCGAGTGGTATGTGCGGATGTACGAGAACTTCTGCGCGAGCTGCGCCAGGTCGGCGTCCAGCACCTCGCCGAGCTTCGTGCCGTCCGAGCCCGTGAGCGGGTACTTGGCGCTGTGCATCGGCTCGTAGCACGTGCCGAACGAGCCCGAGCCAGTGGACGCCGCAGGGGTGGCCGTGGTCGCCGCTGGGGTCTCAGTAGTCGCCGCCGCTGGCGTTGGGCTCGTGGTGGTCTCGCCCTGGTTGGCGCTGTTGTTGTTGTCATCACCGCCGGTCGAGGCCGAGGTCGTAGTCGCTGGGGTCGGAGCTGGGGTCGGAGCTGGGGTCGGAGCTGGGGTCACAGTCACAGTCTGCGTGGCTGCTGGGGTGACCACGGGCGTGCTGGACGTTGGGGTCAGGGTCGTGGCCGCCGGGGTTACCGCTGGCGTCGCCACCACTGCGTTAGCGTTGGAACCGTCGTCCGGGATGTCCGAGAGGCACCCGGTCTTGCCGGCAGCCGCCATGGAGGACGACGACGCGAGCGCGATCGCGCAGAGCAGCAGCGAGAAGTACGACCGCATTGCAAGCTGCTGGTTTGTGTAGCGGGAGGGTTGCTTGCTGATTTGCGGTGGTGTGTTGCGCGCAAAGCAAAAGTAAGAATGAGAGGATGAGTGCAAGCAAAACAAGACAAACAAGACAAACAAGTGCTTGCTTGTCTTGTTTGCTGTTTGTTTGGGTCTTTGCTCTTGTTGTTGCTGGCTGGCACTTGTTGGTTGATGATTATTGTTACTTGCACGTCCGCCTTTACATCTGGATCATCAGCAACACCATCACTCTATCCACAGCCACAGCCACACAGCCACGCAGAGAAGATCTAAGAAGATCAATATGAGTGCGCTTGGGATCCAGCTGGCTGTGACGACGGCGAAGCAGCCTTTAACAAAGACGCACACTACATATGTATCCAACAACAACCAACAAGCTTGCGCGCAACCCGCAGCCTCTACAAGATCACCAAGCAGTCAGCACGCTTTTCAGGAGAGCCATGCTGACATAGCAAGCGAGAGAAGGTTGAAGCTACATACTGTTATGTGTGCAATAGTGCAGTGTACAAAGTGATCTTCAATGCGCTGACGACACGACAGCCACAAGCCCACAACACTCGCGCTTCAGAGTCAAAGCGGAGAAGCGAAGGCTTCGAACACAGGATTCTCGCTGCACGTGCGTGGGTGGGTGTGGGACGAGGCGATGTTAGTGTTCCTGATACATATCATTCTGAGAGAAATATGCTCGATTCTGCATTGTTTATACCCTGCTGAAGTAATTAACCATTATTATGTGGTAAATGCATAAATTATGGTATGGATGGGGCCATAAATGAAGAAACGTTCTGTAGCAGCAATCATCATTTTTAGGATCTGACTTGTTTTTTTGGTAGTCAGCTCCAATACTGGACTGTAGGAGTCAGAACCTGTCACACACACAAAAGTGGTCGAAAAACTGAAGCACTGCGGATAGAAAATGATCACCACGCACAGCCTTTTGCCACAACAAACAGGCAGGCGCTGTCCACCATTCTCTTCGTTTGCTCGCGCTTATACACTCCCACACAACTGAACAATACAATACCGCCGCACACTCCAAAGACCCTTGGTTCTTTTGTATCATAAGCCAATCCGTTGGGTCTACTCTGAGATTTCAGTAGAGATAGAATGATAAACAGCTCCTATTGATCTGGCGCTTGCAGCAAATACAGTCATGTATAGGGCTGGCATTCGTCTCATGTGTCGTAGGATTGACGAGCTGGTGCATATGGAATTGCGTCGCCTTGCGACCGAGTCGCTACTGTGCTTTCATGCGCTCGTAACTTGCGAATGCCGGCTTGCCGTCTTGCGAGCCTTGGACTTGTGCGGTGGTAGCGCGCAACAACAACGTCATGATCATATACGGTACGAGCGACAACACCAATTTAGTGGCGCTGAGACTTGCGTTGTAACAGAGAAGAGGTGGCCACCAGTGTCGGAACAACTCGCATGCGCCATGATAATTATTTATTTGCGTGTGTTGTTGCTTTATAACGTGCTGCAAAACAAACTCATGCACTACCAGCAACTCGCGACACACACAACTGTTTGTACGCTCACATACCGAACGCAAGCTCTCTCATCCCACTCAAACCATACACACACACACACAACACGTGGGGTTCCTTCCCCTGTTGCATTATGTACACTGGTAGCTAGCAGCCCTCACCGCCTGCGACAGTGAGGCACGCGGTTGTCTCAAACGACGCCAAGAGCGCCATGAGCGTCGCCCAGAGCAGCAGGAAGCCCGTGACACCGCCAACGACCAGCGCCGGTGCCTTTTTGCGCAGTCTACCACCAGCAGCAGCAACTTGTTCTTGTTGCGATTTCAACTCGCTTGTTATTGATGTCGTTGCTTGCGTCGCAAGCAAGCAACTCCCTCGCAAGGGTAGTAGCGGCAATGCCGCAAGACTTGCGAGCTTGACGACAAACGCAACAAGTATACAGAACATGACTTGCGCGCGCGCGTGGCTCGTGTCCTGCGTATACTCGTCGTCAAAGGCATCAAAGTGAGCCCCCACGCTCTGCGAGAGCGAGACGGCAAATGGCACGCCCAGGTTGCCCACCGCCAGCACCAGGTTATACTTGGAGCTCTCGAGTCCAGTCCTCGCAGTAGTAGTACACGTCCGTGTCATGGTCTCCATAGGCGCAGGCGCAGTAGTGTCAGGTGTATAGCTGGTGCTGGTGCAGCAGCACACAATTTGCACGACGTAGAAGAGCACTACGTAGTACGCCAGCGCTTCGAATCCGGACGTGAGCTGCTCGAACGCGAGCGTTAGAAACGGACTGCGCACGACGTTAAATACGGTAAACAGCGACGCCACCAGTGTCGTAAAGACCGAGCTACCTGCAGCGACCACCATGATCCGCCTCCAGCTCAACGTCTGCAGCAGCAACGAGTTACGGAATCCGATCGCTACGGCGCCGTAAATACTGACGTTGATCACCGAGAAGAGGTTGCTGGAGAGTGGCGACACGTCCAAATAGAACTCGTAGACCGCCTTGGAAGACGCCGACGCGTAGTAGCTGAAGCCCACGCGCGTGACGAATGTGAACACAATGGCTCGCAGCACGTCTCGCTGATGGAGGAATCGCCAGAGTGTCCTTGCTGTTGTGAGGAACGCAACCAGGAGTCCTCCCTTGTGGTTTTCTTCATCGTCCTGATCGTCGTCATCCTGAGTCAACTCGTCCTGGTCATGCTCGGGTTCTTCTTCCTGGGCATCGACAAAGAACCGCGTACAAGCGATCGCACCAACACACACGAGCGCCACGAGCAGGAACACGCCGCGGATCGACGGGCTCCAGGCGAACGAGCCTCCGTACGCGTCGCTGTTGCAGAGCAGCGCCAGAACAAAAGTCGACACCATCTGCGCGCCACACTTGGTCGCCTGCAGGGTCGTCACGACCACCAGTTGGTTGTTGTTGTTGCGGTCATAACCGCCTGGGATTCCACCACTGGACGCGAGCTGCACCATGAGACCGTCGCAGACCGCGTCCACGAGCACGTACCCGATGGTCGCGAGCGTGAGCAGCCACACGTACTTGCCGCCTGCAGCTGCCGCGTTCTCATTCACCACTTGACCACTGGAGCCATCAAAGTACGGCTTCTCCGACGGCAGCAGCACGATAATGAGCACAAACAGCAAACACCAGATCCAGCCAAGGATCAGGTACAGTTTGCGGTGGTGGTGCTGTTGCTGGTGTTTCTCGCCAAGGGGGATCGACACGGTCTCGGATACAAACGCCAAGACAATCTTGAACATCCACGGCAGCGCCATCCACCGCTCCGCCGAGTACGCCTGGTACTCGTCCATGTTGAGGTAGATCTTGAGAAACGGGTACGTGAAGGTCTGGAAGATGCCGTGCACTGCACCGACCGCTGCAAAGTTGACGAGAAGCCCCAGGTGCGCGCGTGCGAACATATTCACTCCGTCACCACCAGTACCTCCATCAAAATGAGCTCCAGTGTAGCGTAGTGACGACAGCGACGAGCGCTTGCTTCGACGGTCGTGAGTGCCACTCGCGTGCCTCGTACGGTGGTCCTCACCGTCGTAGTACTCAGCGTTGAACTGGTCGTCTGTTGACGGGTAGTAGTTGTTGATCGAGCTCACGTCCGAGGGTGAGTTCTGCGTCACCGAGAGGTACGCGAGCGACACGGCATCGTCGTCATCCGTCGTAGCACCATCACCAGCCATGGACGCTGTTTCGAGCATCGAGATGTGGGCCATCGCCGTCGTATGCTGCTGGTGGTGGTGACTCTTCTCGCTGTGCCGCTGATGGCGGCGTAGGCGATCCGCGTCAAGGGTCTGCGGCCCTCCTGGCGGCATGGCGCACACCTAAAAGAAACAGAGCAGTGGTGCACATAGAGAGAGAGAGAAGATGTGAGTCTCGCGCTACAGATGCGGCTGCAGGTGCATGTGAATTGAGCGCTTGAGGCGTAAGCGGTTGTCCGCTGCTGCAGCGCGTCTTCATTCATTTCGCACCTGTTCGTTCAATTTTGATGTAGTAAAATGAAAAGAACGTTTTGTGTGCGTGCGTGGTCTGAACTTTTTCACAGGTCTTTTCACCTACTGTATTTCCCAGGATAATAGGGACCACCCCAAGGTCCCTTTCTTTGCAAAATACCTCTAAAAAACAGTTCGTATCGTCTACGTCCACAAATAGAAATAGAGAGTGTATTTAATGTGAATGGTTGTTGACGGCGCTTGACGGCAGTGCTTAACAAGTGCGCAATTTGACGGATGGCGAGGCAGAAGAAGCTCAAGCGGCGGATCAAGGTATCGACGAAGCTCGAGATCATCGAGCGCCTCGCGCACCGGTCCAGCCGAAAGGTGGCGAAAGAGTACGGCGTGTCGCGCAGCAACGTGCTGCGCTGGAAAGATCAAGAGGGCGAGCTGCGCAAGTTGAACGGCGACGCGTGCAGGCTTCCTGGCGGCGGCGCGAAGATCATCGGCGAAGCGCTT